>JAWQRP010000891.1:0-22769 GCA_033557875.1 Quadriops clusia
AAAACTTTTAATTTTTTCTTCTACAAAATAATTATTAACGCTCAGTAGAAAAGTTTTGTATACACACTCAGGAGTTAGACAGTATTATTCCCTCGAATTTATAATGCCCTCGATTCGCTACGCTCGTCTCGGGCATAATTTAAATTCTCGGGAATAATACACTGTCTAACTCCCTCGGTGTATAAATAACTATTATTTTGTGTAAAGTTAAAAATTCCGTAAGTAAGCCATTGTCGAATTCAGGACCGTTGTCGGCTACTATTAAACCCGGGACTGAATAGTGGCTGAAAAATGATAAAAGTTTTTCTGCGATCTCCACTGCTTGTAGAGATTTTAAGCGATAGACCTGAGCGTATTTACCGAATGCATCGATGATTGTTAAGAAATTATTATGTTCATATTTTAGTACGTCAATGTGTACTATTTCCAGCGGTTTGGTTGGGGTTGGCGTTAAATTAAATTTTAATTTTAACGGTTTGCGGTCGTACTTGACTAATTTGCAAGTTTCGCATTTATTTATGTAATCTGCAATAGATTTTTGCATGTTTGGCCAATAGTATTCAGGGGCGGACCTATGTGGTCATCTTGGGAGGGGGGGGGTTGATTTTAATTAAGAAACCATGACGTCATCAACTCAGAAGCTAAAGGTGGCTTTAAGAAATGCGTTTTCGAAACGTAAGGGGGGGAGATCGCCCCTCCTTAGGACCGCCACTGTAGTATTTGACCGATAGTTTTAAGTAAGTTTCTTTAATACCACGGTGGTTATTTTTTCCCTCGTGATAGTAATTTATTTTATTTGTCCATTGATTCAATGTCTTCTAAAATTTTGTTACATTGTTTAAATTTCATTTGATTATTACAATTATCTTGTAATATTATTCTAAATTGTTCGAATAAATTAGTTTTATCGAAATGACAAGAATATTTCACATTAGGTGTAACGGATTCTTTTCAAAATTTAATAAAGTCTGTTACTAGTTTTCTTCGTATATTTGCACTATTATGCGTTGTTTCGTGTTATTAAAGAATTTTATGATATTTGGTGGTTGAGGATTAGTTTTCACTGAAATTAAATGTAATAGGTTTTTACCAAAGTTAAATGGGTCTTCTGAAGAAGGTATGAGGCAGATTGGATTTTCGTCCTGTGAATGAACTGTATTTATGTCAGAATCATCTTCAGATTCGTTTTCGCTTAAATTTTGTTCAGTTTCATTAGAGGGTTCTGCTATTATAGACCTATTATCATCAATTTCGTTTTGTAATTTTTTATTGAACTTATTCATGAATTTAAATATTGGGGTTTCATTTTCTAAGGTATTAAAATTTTGTGGTGGACGTGAAAGTGCGTCTGCGTTTTTATTTAGTGATCCAATTTTATGAATAATTTTATAATCGAATTCTGTTAATTTTAATTTCCATCGAATAAGTTTAGAATAAGGTTCTTTAAGAGAATCTAACCAAACAAGGGGTCTATGATCTGTAACGATTGTAAATTTTCTGCGAAACAGGTATGGTCGAAATTGTTTAGTTAATGCCCAAACAGTTGCCAATAATTCCCTTTCAATTGTGCTATAATTCGTTTCATGATCGTTAAGTGTTCTGAAGGCATAACAAATAGGAAAGTCAGATCCAATTGGTCCTTGTGACAAAACGGCTCCAATGGCATAATTAGAAGCGTCTGTTGTAAGTATAAATTCTTTTTCAAAATCAGGATATTGCAAGATGGGTTCATTTGTTAATAATGTTTTACAATAATTAAAGCAATTAATATATTCTGGATCTTTTACGTTAATAGTTTTATCTATTTTAAAGCATTTAGTTAAAAGTTTTGTGATTTTCGAGAAATTATTTATAAATTTTCTGTTATACTCTAATAATCCCAGAAATTCTTGAAGTTGTTTGTGTGTTCGCGGTATTGAGTAATTTAATATAGCATCAATTTTATCTGGGTTAGGTGTTATTCCTTGGGGGGTAATGACATGTCCAAGATAGCTAACTTCTTTTTGTAAAAATTCGGATTTGTCAAGTTGTACTTTAAAATTTGCATTGCGTAACCCGTCGAAAACTTCTTTTAAATTATTAATATGTTCATGAAGGGAAATACTGAAAAGAAAAATGTCGTTCATGTATACTAGACATTTTTCATTTGAAATTCCGTGTAAAAGTGTATCAATGACTCTCTGAAATGTTGCAGGAGCATTTTTTAGTCTAAATGGTATTCGTAGTAATGCATGGTGTCCATTTTCTACGCTGAAGGCTGTTTTAGGTATATCTGCCGGGTCCATTTCAATTTGGTGAAACCCGCTCGCGAGGTCTAATGTTGTAAAATACTGTGCGCGTCCTAATTTGTCTAATATTTCTGTAATATTAGGAATTGGGTATCTGTCCGGTATAATGACTTCGTTAAGCTTTCTGAAATCGATGACTAATCTCCATTTCTTTTTTCCACTTGCATCTAATTTGTTTGGAACAATCCAATCAGGTGAACTATAAGGAGAGTTTCTTGGTCTAATAATATTCGGGGAAAGCATTTTTCGAATTTGAGATTGAATTTCTTGTTTGTAAATATATTGATATCTATAAGTCTGCATGAATGGGCTTCTCGTCTACGGTGTTGATTTTATATTTAGTTTGATTAGTAAAAGTTAATACATTATTTTCGTTAAAAAAAATTTCAGAATATTACCTGAAAAGTTTTGTTATAGCATATTTTTATTCTGTATTTATGTGATCAAGTCTTATTTTATTTGAATCGAGTTTACAATTGGTGTCGTTTATATTATTTAAATTTTGGTAATCACTTTCGTTTAGCAGTGTAAATTCAGACATGGGTATTACTTCAAATGGTTTATCTAAATTAATTTGAAATGAATTTTCCGAAGTATTTGTTATTTCTATTAAGGCATGGTTGTTTTTTACTTTAATTAAACTATCAGGTATTTGTAAACTTAAATAATTTTGTGAAGGTAGGTATGCTAAACCATTCTTTAAATTATTAATGTTGATTCGAATGATTTTTTGACACAGAGGTTCGCAAAGATATTGATTATTATCTGTTTTCCTTAAATCTCTAAAGTTAATTTGTTTGTTTACATTATTTGGTAATTTTAACTGATTGTTTTGAAAAATCTAACTGTGCTGTTAATTGTTTTAAGGCATCTAATCCTATTAGACAATCGAAATATTTATAAAAATTGAAGACGTGAAATTTCAGATTTAATTTGTTATTAAATATTTTCGGAGATGGTATAATAATACTTTGCTTAAGTAGGCTTGTGCCATGTATAGCCGAAATTTGAAAATTTTCGCTAAATCGTGAAAAGTATTCATCAGCTATATTTTGTGTTATAAAAGATTTAGAGCTATCTATATCAATTAAACAATTTAAAGTAAAATTTTTTTATGGAATAACTATATAGGGTAACGTTGAACTTGTGTAATCAATGTTTAATAGTTCTGATTCTAATTTTCCGAGGCATTTTCGTATAAAAAATGTTCTGGGTATGAGTCGTCTGATTCTAGTTCAGATATTTCTACATTTGACGAAGATTTTGGTTCTACGTTGTGTAATTCTTCAACGATGAAATCGTGTCTTGGTTTAAAGTCATTTCTGAATTGATTTTGTCTTCGATTTGTTTGATTGGTACTAACTGACATAAGTGAAAATGCTATAGAGACGCTGACGTTGCGTCTAGAGTCTAGACAGACGATATGCAACTTGTATTTATTTATTTAGTTCAGTTATTATTTATTTATTTATGCTTTTACTACTATTTCACTATCTAGTTATCTCTTATTTATTTTAGCATGCCTATATTATATTGATATTTGCAGGGTCTCATTTAAAATATATCGACGTATCATCTTTCTTTATAAAAAATGATTCCATTATTTTTCTTTTGTAACCATTTACTTCCTTTTTTATACTTTTAATTTCATTAAAACTAAATTCATGTCCTTTCGTCAATGGTATGTATGCTCAAAGCAGTGCATCCTATTCAAAATCTTTTTTCTGACAATAGTTGTTATGTTGTCTCATTTTAGCTTCTAAGTATTGTTTTGTTTCTCCTATGTATATTCCCTCACATTGCTTACAGTCTACTTTGTAAATTACATTTGATATTATTATTTTTATCTTTAATTCTACTCTAGAATTTTGCACATAAATTCTGCTTTTTACTGACAATATTGATTTTATATTCTTCTAATTTATTCTTAATCCTTTCTGTCAATCCCCTCACATATGATATAGTTATGTAATTTGTTATATTACTATTTTTATTTCTTTTATTATTATTAAATTTGTATGGATTGTAAAATGTTTGTAGGCAGTAGTTAATTTTTAAAGGTTTTTTTTTACTTTTTTAATTATTTCAGTTTTATATTCTTGGTTTGTTAATTTTATAGTTCTGTCAGGTAGATTTTTGATATCACCTATTTTAAATTTTTTTCGCATTCAGTGTGAAAATTTAAATATCTTCCTGGCCATATATCGTTAGTCTACCATGTTGTTTTGATTTTATTTTCTGTTTTACATAAGGTCAAATCTAAAAAGTTAATGCTGTTGTCTTTTACTTTTTCTAAAGTTAATTTTATATACATATATCTTTTATAAAATTCCACTAAATTTCCTATTTCTGTCATGACTTCACTTTCCAAATATTCCATCCCATATCAGCGCAAAGGATAATGGGGATCCCATTGGTAGCCCTTCTATTTGTTTATAGAATTCATTGCCAAATTGAAACAGTAGCATCAACGAACAATTATATTGCTTTATTAAAATTAATCAAATCTAGTTTTGTATATTTTTGAATAATTTCCCAATTTTTTTTAATGGACAGTTTAACCAGATTTCTAGGAATGTTTGTGAACAGTGATACCACATCCAAGAAATATAGATTTTGTTCTTTAGGTAATTATATTTTATCGAAGAATTTTTTTAATGTCCAAGAGTCTTTAGTATGAAATTCAGTTTTTCTTGTTTTTTTTTTCAATTTTTCTTCCAAAAATTTGGCCTACATGTACATATGTCGGCACTATAGGTCTCATAGGGTGATTCCCTAAAAAGCAATTGTCAAAAGCGTTAATAATAATCAAGATGAATTTTGATTCCGATATCGATGATGACAGTGATCAATTAATATCTGAGACAAGCGACGATATGGATAAAGGAACCCGCAAGTTGCAATAAATTATTTAGATACATATTCGATAACTTAATATGTTCTTCATAAACGGTAAAGTGTGATCGATACGCCAAGACTTCTTTATTAAGTTCATTTTTATATATATTTAAATGGATTTGCACCATCTCTACTGATAGCTAAACATATAACATAACCTCTAGGAACGTTTACTACAGAATTTGACTGATTTTTTTAGCGATGTTATTATTGGCGCTTGTGCGTTTTTTAGTACATGTACTGGTTCTTGCTCAAAGTTAAATTGTTAAATGTAAGAACTATACGATCATATTAAAAGCCTATAAGAATCGGAGCAATCTAATATTCGTGCAGATAAAACAAATTTGAAGGAAAATGGAGATCACTTCATTTTTTTTTATTTTTAATGCATAGGGAAATTAAAAAATTTCCAAATTACGGTTCCATATCAAAATAAATACCCTACTATAAAAGGTCAAAAACTCCAAAAATTATATGCATTTTACATGAATCTGTCAAAGTTCTCTTCTAAAATTTTATCATCACATGAAAAAACAAAAACTAACGGTTATACTTCCTCTATAGATTTAGATAATTGCACCGTTCACAACAACTACCGAAGTTGGAAAATATAAAAGTACAGTTTTACTACCCCTAAATCAGGAAATTATGAAGAATTTTAATAACCAATTACCACCAAGAAGTTATAAGGTTCAAATTAGAACACATTGAAAATAATGCAACTGTTAACATCAACTATATATTGACAGCTATGAGGATGATTGATCAAATTCCTTAATAAATCATAATCTCAATTTCGTGGGTCCCTTGAACCTCGAATTCTAGAGTCGACTAGGTATATAAACAATACAAACACAAATATCCTAAATGTTAAATATAAATACCTATCGAAAAGAGTACAAGTATATTTCTGTAAAACGCCGTTCTGTCAAATGAGCTTCTGTGAAATATGCTTCAGTGGAAATCGTCTTGATATGATTATAGCAGTAAACAATCATCATGTTTTCTTATGCAAATTAATAGTTCCCCCTTACCTCTAGCTCCTCAAACTGGTCCCTAGTTGTAAATCTATCGCTTCCTAGCCTTCTTACCGTTGTAAATAGTAATGTTACTAATATTTTTCGGTCATTCGGATCAGCCGAAATGAAACTGTCACTTTCGTTGTTGTTTATGGAATCAAATTGTGTCGTGTTTTGTTCGAAACGTCAACATGAATATCAACCTCTTCCATTTTTGGAAATATCTTATCTTACGTCTTATTCGAACATTATAAACTTTCATCTTCAAGAGAACGAATGTTGATTCGTTCTTCTTAGCATTTATCAAAAAATCGTGTTAAATTGAGTAGAAATTAATTAAAAAAATGGATCAAGTCCATATTACAGGTCAAAAAATAAGTTAATTGTCGGTGATTCGGATTGCCTATGTTGCAGAAATAAGATATGCATTATCAAAACGGAATATGTAATTTCAAGCAAAATTTTTATTTTGCAATAAATTGTTTACACCTTTGTTTTAATTCGAAGCAGATTTTAAAATAGGTCAGATATAAACCCCACTTTCGTTCCAAATATATAAAATTCCAAACTTTTAATAAATTAAACAAACCCAATTGTGTAACACTACAACAAACAATCTTATCAATTCGCAAACATCTTATACATAGCTGTAAAAGGAAGGTTTGAAGATAGTCTTTAAAAACGACTTTAATGTTCAATAAATTTGGTTTCCGAATGCATGAGGGTTTTTCTCCAAACCAATTCACATAATCTATTTATAAGACACATTACATTGATGTTTAATCATAAAAAATTCAACGTAATTAGTCTTTCCATACCATAATCACACTTTCATATTGATTTACATAATCTAATCTGTAGGCAATTTATATAAGTACATGGTATTATTTCATAACATAACTTCCCTTACAATAATCCAAACTTATGTACATACCTACTTGAAAAATTAATTTCATAAATGCATTTATAATCCCCTATGAATTAAGCTACAACGACAATTTCTTTTATTTTTAAAATTGACCTACTTAATAATTATTGTAATCCAATATTGTTTCCTTTGCAGTTTTAGAAAAAGGATTTCTAGTCAACACAAACAAATGCAAAATAAAAAACATAGGACCCTTCGAGCCAGATGGACTAAAATATTTCAAACGAAGGGAGTACATACCGTGCAATGACAATAAACCTCTCTTGACCTACATAGAGAAGAGAGACGATGTTGCAGTCTTAAAAATTAACCAAAGTGCTGTTCCTTTATATTCCTACTTTTACGTTTATTGCTGTTACCAGAATGTCTCCAGAAAATATGTTGAAGACAATCCGGATAACTACATCAGGTAATTAATTTAGACCATCTTAATCCCGTTTTAATCTGTCTTAATCTTAATGCAAGAGTACAATTCACTTAATTTTTTGCAGAACATCGTCTCATTGCAAACGATTTGACAACGAAACTATCATAGAAGCAGATGTAGTCAAAGTTAAGTGCCAGAACTTTTGGCACAGAGTATACGAAAACAGTCACACAACAGTTGTTAAAAGAGAAGATGTCAAAAAAAAAATATCTAATTTCAATAAAACCACCCGACCTCTCAGCGTGTTATTTTTAGGGATCGATAGTATATCTAGGATAAACTTCATTCGTATGCTTCCAAAGACTAGGAAATATTTAATAGATAATAACTGGGTTGAAATGAAAGGTATGTTAAGACTTTACTGGATTATCAATTCTGCCATCACGTAATGCATTAAGAACAAACTTTTTATAACCATAATAAATTTTTCTTTACCTACAGGGTACAACAAAATGGGCGATAACACTTTTCCAAATTTGATGGCTATTTTCACAGGAAAAAATGAGAGTTATGCCTTCAAAACCTGCCATCCACATAGCGTAGCTGGTATGGATAAATGTGATCTTATTTGGTTTGACTTTAAAAATGCGGGATACATTACGGGTTATGCAGAAGATGAAACGTCTATTAACACTTTTAATTATTTAAAAAAGGGCTTTAATAACACTCCAACAGATTATTACTTTCGCCCTTATTTCATGGCAGCGGAAGAACTTAGTGTTACTTGGGTTGATGGCTCACGGTACTTAAAACTTATTTTTCCAGTTTTTGACCTATTCTGTATTATTACTTCCTTTCTTTCCTGTTCTTGGGTTCCTTAGGCCTCTCAAATCAAAACATCAGTAACAAGTACCAAGTACCTTTTATTTCATTTTATTTACTAATCTTTTGCCTTCCATATTTAGCTTTCCTCGGACTATGTAATTTTTTAATATTCTCTTTAATTCCATTAAGTCAAGGTAATTTGTTTCTATTTTCTTTGTTGTTTTATTATCACAACTTCTTTTCTTTATTATCCGTTAGTGGTTGAAATGATAAGAATGAAGGGAAATGTAAGAACAAGAAAATAGTTAATGTAAAACAAGTATAATATCAAAATTTTAATATTGTGAAGTTTTAAGGATAGGAAAAGAAGCTGTGATAATAAAATAACAAAAAAAATTGAAACAACGATGACGATTACATCATGATCATGATCACTAATTTACTCTAAGGAAGCCTAAATCTAGAATCAGCAATGTTAGTAAAATGAAATAAAAGGTAATTGTGAAGATTGACGTTATGATTTGGTAGGTCTAATAAACCCTAGAGAAGAAATGAAAATTTTACTTCACAACAAGTATTTTTTTATTAGCCTTCAAAAAAATCATTTCGCTCTTTTATTTCATTGCAGGTATTGCACAGGTCCTGAATCAGCGGGAGAAAGGGTTTTTAATGTCCTAAAAGACTTTTCGACTACGTTTAAAGATGACCCATTTTTCGGAGTCTTCTGGACTAACAGTTTTAGTCACAATGAACTTTCCACGCCTTCCATTATGGATGGAAAACTTGTAGAACTATTCTTGTACTTAGAAGAAACAGGTGTTTTAAACACGACAATGGTGATATTTGTTAGTGATCATGGGATGAGGTTCGGAGAGATTCGCAACACTCAGACGGGTTGGTACGAAGAAAGACTCCCATTCATATACTTTTGGCTTCCGGAATGGTTTCGAAACCAACATCCAAAGGCGATAGTGAACCTCCAAACAAACGAGAATCGGTTTACGACGCCTTATGATGTTTTTATGACTCTGCAGGATGTTTTAGCTCGTTCTGTTCAAAACTACACCGTCCGGCCAAGCAGTGCCTGTGCAACATGTGCCTCATTATTTGAAGAATCGATGGAGTGCCGAAGCTGTGAAGAATCTGGTATTGACCTACATTGGTGCACTTGCGAAAACTACGAGTACATAGACCCTCACAACACCCTAGTATTACAGGGTGTCGACTTTGTTATAAAAAGAATTCATAGTATGTTAAGAAACAAAAATATATCTCACAAGTGCCAGGAACATGCTTTAGACAAAGTTATGTCTTCGAGCATCACAAAAAGAGAGGAAAAGAGGTTTTTCCTATTAGATAATAATTTACTGATAAGGTTTAAAACAGTCTCTGGTGCAATCTTTGAGGCGACACTCAATGTCCGAGAAGGGGAGACCGAAAGAGAATTAAAATTTATCCTAAAAGGCACAATAAGTAGATTAGATTGGTACGCTAGTACAAGCAATTGCATTGATGATTTAAAAATGTACTGTGTCTGTAAAACTGTGTTTGGCTGACATATTTTGATAAAACTTTATTAACTTCAGTATTTACAATTGTTTCTATTATTGTTGAAATCACATTCTGTTATTTAATATTGATATTTAATTTATACTTAATTATGTTTCTGAATTTAAGAAAATAAAACTACCTATCTTTATTACATCAGGGTGTTATACATTTATTAAATTTCATTTAAATGAACGTGTTGGGTAGATTCCCATATTTACAAAAATAAATTATCATGAGAGAAGCTCTTTTGGAACTTTAAATTAGAAATTTTTTTTCTCAGTTTTAATTTGTTTTTATCCTCCAATAGACAATGATATGTATCTAAATCACTATCAGAGAAGCTAATAAATTCTTTAATATCTAACACATCAGATAATATACACAATTTTCCTGGGGCAATTCTTCTATAATTTAGTACTGTCTTGTTTAAAAGCAATTCTTTTAGTGTATCAATCTTCTTGCTAGCTTCACAAGCTGAGCTGCACGAAGGAGATTCCATAAATTCCTCTAAAAACAAAGCTGTTAATGATATATCGTTGTCATCCTGTTATCATTACCGTGAACAATTAGAGGTGAAGCGTCACCAAATGTAATTGAATTATAAGAAGGAGGAAGAGATTCAGGAACAGCCTGACCTATAGGACTAGTTGGGCAACTTTGATTAGACTCTTCATCGTGAACATTACTAATACTGCTGACTTCTGAATTAACACTGTTTTCGCCAATTTCATCCGAGTTAATCAAATGCGTATTTATCCCCGGATGTCTTGCACATCGTGAACATGGTCTTCGCGAACTCATAACCGATCTATTTCGAAGACTTTTTTCTTTCTTTCTTAATATTTTCACAACATCATCATATTCAGGAGGAGCTTCGTAACTTGGAGGTACGTCAGCAACTTGGATTATCTCTTCCTCAACTCGGTCCTGGCTGCCTTCCTCTTTAAAAAATACCAATCAGGCAATTAAATTATATATGTATATAATTGAAAATGTAAGAAATTTTGCTCACCAATTAAATCATTTATTGTTTGCAAATGTGTTTGGATTTGTAGCTGTGTTCTAGTTCTTACGTTCACTCTGTACAGTAATGCAATCAAGGCAAAAATTAATGCTACAAGTCCCACGCTGCAAACAATAAAAACTAAAGTAGCGGTTCGTAAATCTGCATCTCGTTCCAACTTAGGAAAATAAAAATTGGACCTATGGGACCACTTTTTTTCCTTTGAATCCTTTTTACATTCGATTATTTCATCACTATTATCACCACAGTGGTCGTAACCATCACAACATAAATAGGCTGGTATGCACCTGTGATTTTGGCATAGAAAATCTGTACCTGAATAGCATTCTTTATAATTAAAAGCCGAATACATCAGTGCGAACGAAGAATTCTCATTAAAAACTCCTCTGAGGCTTACATAGAAGCCTTGGGCAATTGGGATAATGTGTTCTTTTTCCTTCCAAGAATGGAAATGGGAAAATGGATGGGGGTACCGAAGCGTTTCCAAAATTGGTTCATTCGAAGTGGTGCCTTGTCTTATAACTAATTCAGTATGACTTACTAGAATTATAAATAAAATAAATTACAATATAAATAAATTACATTAAATAATATTCAATATTGAATAATAACTTACCAAAATTTAGGTATTTTACTACTTTTAAATACAAGTGTGTTTTTAAATGCACGAAGCTTTCAGGAGGTTTAATAATCCAGAAACAATCAAAAGCCTGAACTCCTTCTTTAATCATATTCATCATTGTAATGCCACCTCCTAAATTATCAACATATCCCCCACAATCTCCATTTGTGTTAATCAGTGATTTATTGCTTTTGTCCATTAAAAATGTGTATTTAGCCTTATATCCAACTTGTGTTCCCCCGTTTGCATAAAATCTTACGAAAAGTGTAGGTCCAGAGCTGGTCACTATCGGCGGCCGAAACAATGAACCTGTAGTTACGAACATTCTGTCTCCATTCCAATCAAAAAACTAAAAACAATATTATTTACCAACTTATTTTTTCCAGTAAGTAACAATACCTCAATAAAAGATGTAGTTGCAATTTGGAAGTCCATGAAAATGATTCGTATGCGACAAGAGTTAGAAATCGTACAATTAATAACATATTCCATGCTTAAATCTCTGGGGTATAATTGGGGAAACCAGGGAGAAGTCATGATTTGTGTTCCATTGTCTACAGCAATTCTAGAAGAACTGTAAAAAAACTGTCTGTTGCGCTCTGTCATATATTCTAATGTGAAAGCATGCTCGTTTATGTTAACATTCATGAAGGTAATAGCTACAGTTCTTGTCTGGCTATTGTAAATCCATGAACTGTTGTTTTCGCCCTTTTCCCCACAAAATTGTTTCCCGGATACTTCCTCGTAAGGGGGCTCATTTATCCATACATAATCACAACCACACCCATCCAAGACGGATATGTTACCACAGTTTTTAGTTAAGTTTAAATAGCTGAAAATTATTTTAATGCAAGGTATATAAGATTAATTAAATGATTAAAAATTATTTAAAATCAAAAGTAAAATCTACTTACACAAAACTTAGTCGAATAATGCACGAAGGACAAGTTATCAGTTCTAAGCTGCACTCTTTGTTAGAAAATGGTCCTGATTTGCTCGACGACTTTGAAAATGTTTTGGGAAAGTTAGTCTTTTTAGCAACCATCGTTCCTTCTTCACCCAACTCCAAGTATATTCTCCGTCCATTCATTTCCTCACAAATATCATCTACTCGATATCCATTGCAGAATATTTGTTGAAATATAAGTAATATTGTACTGATTTGAAAATAATCTAAAAGTTAATGTTACATGAATTAATTAAAAAGCAAAGGTATTTATTTAAAATGTTAAATATAATAAACAAATAATAAAAATATTAATTATGATTTTGGACATTTCTGCATTGAATAATAATTTCTTTACTGCATATTAAGTATAACATTTTACAGTGATAGAAATATTTATTGTCAAGAAGAAGTATTTCATTACTTGGAACTTACACCAAAAATAATACATATTCACAATTCTTATTGAGCACTTTGGCACTACTAAGAAGTGTGGAAATGATGTGAATATAATAAGGATAACATCTTATGGCTTCTGTTAATCCGTTTAGCAGTCATGTTATTGAACACACGAGGATAGAATTGCATGTCATTTACATGTAATGAAGTAATTATTCCATTAAATTGTAATTGTATGTAAGAGAATGTAACAAAATAATGATTGTAAGGTTTTGTAAGAGAGAGATTACATCAATTTTGTTAGTATTAGGGGGAAGTATTTTTTAAAATTACCATAAGAAAATTCAAGCATACTTTGCATATTTAAACAGAAGGTGTGTCAAACGTGCTACAAAATCAATAACAACAATTAATAATATGGAAATTCCCATATCAAAATTTCAAATAATCGGCCAGGAACTGATGAAATTTTTATTCGCTTGTGGTGTTCGTTGCCTATACACGACTTAATATTCGCCATCTATAGGTGCTGTCCGGAATGTATCAAATTTAAATGCAAAAACATGTGAAAGTACTTGTCTGATATTGACCTTCGACTTCTAATCACAACAACTAAAAAGCGGTTCTTACATCATTTTATTTGTGTGGTTATTATTATTTTTCCCATTTTACAAATTACTCGCTAATATTGACGAAAAAATATGTAAATATTATTCAATGCATCATTGTTTAGTTATTTGTGAAAACGTTACAAATACAAAGCCTATAATTTACAGAATGTAATTATTTTAACCATTTTGATTTGTTTATTTTTTGTAGAAAGTAAAAAATCTTTAACTGCGATGCGATGGTCTTGTTAATTTCACTCCTCATATTTTATTTAATTTAATAAGTAACTATAGTCATTAATCCTAAGTACAAACTATATTTCTTTATCGAACAAATCATGTTCGTCCGCGAAACTGATCAAAAATCGTAAAACCATGATTCAATTGGTTCCAAAATTTCTTCTACCAACGCATCTCTGTTCGCTTTTCTAAAAATTCTTCTGGTTACTCTATGGTAATTTAATAGTTGGGGTCCGTCACAAAGATTTTTCATGAAATAAGTACAAAGTAGAAATATGGTAACGAATTATTTTTTTGGTGCTCAAAGCAAAATTTTTTTAACGATTACAATTTTTCATTGTCATTGTCAACGAATCTTTTTTGTATCACTATTAGGAAATCGCATCTATTAATGCAAAACTGAAGTCAATGTTGAAGAATGAAAAGGATGGTTTAAATCCAAAAAAATGTGATTGGCACCTAATGATGGTCTGATATCGAACCGAAACCGGTAGCAAAAAACCTTATACCAAGAATTTTTTCCTTTTATTTGAATTTTGAGGTATGGCACATTTTGCTGTTCCAAGAATGCTTTAAATTTTTCCATCCACATTCCTATATTTGTTATTTGAGAGTAATGTATAATAAGATCAGTATAGAAATACAAAGTATTTTTTATTTCCCTGCAGGGCGAACTTCTCCAATTACATCTAAATTGATTATTATTTTCAATTGTTTTTAAACGCATACCTGCTCTTTGTTGTATGTACTCTCTATTGCTCTTTAAATGTAACAGATCAGGAACCACACAGAGTCGTTTTAATACAGCGATAGTCTAGCGCGCTTCGGCTGGCAGTACCTGACCAGACGTTAAAGGGAGAAGTTGCGTCTGAGTTTTAAAAAAATAAAGAAGGCACGAGATTGCATCTCTTGGTTATGCCTTTTAGAAGTAGGCAATAGCATTCAATGCTTGTTGTTCTTGTATAGCGCGCTGGTATGAGTTTCATCGAATGCCCTTTAAGTTGTTTTTATTCCACATTACATTATATTTCCTATTTGGTCTGTTCAAAATAATATACGTTTGTCAGAAAAAATTTTCGTTCTAAAATTTTTATTAATAAAACGGTACCCGAAACGAATTTTCGTTCTAGTGTTGTCAATTATTTTTACTTATGATTAGTTAGATATGATATGCCATTTAATTCGGATTAGTTGGTTTCCGAAATTAACGTTATTTGTATTATATTGTCTGCTATTGACTTAAAAGTGAATCTTATTGTATGAAAATGTTTACTCATAAAGGACACAGATCTATTCTAGTTCAGATGTAAATATGCCAGGTAACAATTAAGTAGTCAACAGAAAGAGAGAGTGAAAGAGAGAGAGAGAATATGTCTAGTAAAATGCATTACATAGATACACATTAATTTACTTTTATCATTAATCTTGGGATTTTCTTGAACTTCATTAAATATTAAAAAAATGCAAATTCTAAAATTTTAATTTGATATACAGTGTAATATCGGTAGTCCGAACTTTGGTACTCCGAACACTCCAGTAATCCGAACTGGCGAAACAAAGAAAAATTACTGACTTCTTTAAAAAAGACTGATTTTTGTTTTTAATGTAACTAGAATTTTAAATAAAACATGTACATACATACCTACTTTTTATATAAGTAAAAATAACAAAAATATATAGATACATACATACATGGTTATGTGCAATAATACATACTGTTTAATCTTCTTTACAGCCTTTTTCCTAATACTTCCTGTAAACCGAACTTTTCAGTAATCCGAACACCCCCTTGCAGCTATTAGTTCGGACTACCGAGATTACACTGTATATAATAACTTAAAACTGTTGGTTCTTTAATATGCATGTTCTACATCAAAAAAAAAAAGGAAAAAATTCGATGAATATAAGTCTATCTACCTGATGCATAAGAAATTAGGTAATTTGGAAGGAACTAAACTTTTAAATTCGTTTATGGAGAAAATGCACACGATCTTTTTTATTTGACATCAGCGGCTGATCGGTACATCACAATGACGTAATTACTAATATGGTCAATAGGTCATAAGTACGTATGCCAAATAAATTTAAATTTTCATTCAATCTAGTATACTACACCAACTGTCATGTGCCATAGATGAGGAGGTTCCGTGCAAAACTGGTTTTTTTACACGGGGAAAAATTTTGTCAGGTCACAAAAAACTTATTTTTTCATATATATTACATAATTTCAAAATCATTTTTCTTCTGAATCTAAAACTAGAAACCAAGTAGGGCTCATTGATAACAGTAACACGTCTCTTGCCCAATTTGCAAATCACGACAAGTGCTTTTGCAAAGTCTGAAAAACCCCTCGTTTATTTTTCTTTAAATCATTAACACCTGAGTTTGCAAAGAAAAACTCGAAAGTTTAGATAATGGAAATAAAAGTTCAGACAATGGAAACAAAAGTTCAAAATCTTGAATGTTATAATAGGTGTGATTTATGAAAATTTTACAGATATTCATTTGTTCCTTATGATTAAAAGAGAAACACATATATCAAATGTTAGCATATTTGCCCAACCAGAAATGCTAGTTTACCTGAAGTGGAACTTAAACTCTTTGAAGTAAAGTGCGATTTTGTTTCAGGAATTTTCTTTCAATTTTTGTACTAGCTTCAGAAACAACTTTGAAATAATACAAAATAATGCTTTAGAAATAACGAAAAACACACAGATCTGAAATTTCAGCTTAATCCCTCCCCCGGAAGTGGTCTTTTTTAACAATTTTTTGAATAAGCATATACAATTATTGTTGTTTTTCAGTCCCTATTTTTCACGTAACAAACGAAAAACATATAAAAAAAATATCTCATTTTCAACCTACAACTTTATATTTGCCATTGTAACTTTTATATTTTAAATTAATGGCATGGTTTTTGAGATATGAATCTTTTAGTGGTACACTGAAATGCGTCAATTTCTTTAAAAAAATAGGCAACCAAACATGCAGTTTAAATACTTCGTTAATTTCTTAAATGTGACCAATACTATTAGATGCTTTTGGCTTGATTATAATTTTTTATCTGTAAACGAACAACTTTAAAAATAAATTATTAACACCTCTATACTTTAAATTCCATTATAGGCAATAGATCTACTAAAAGACTACATACCGGGAATAATAGAAAACTCAGCGAAAATGGAAATTCTGTTCTGTATAATCAAGGAGAGCATTGCAAATGGAGATCGTTTACTGGTGTTTAGCCAGTCCTTGATAACTTTAGATCTGATTGAGCAGTTCCTGCAGATGAATGTTGTTCCAGGAGAGGAGGTGCAGAAATGGGCTAAAAACACAAATTATTTCCGTAAGTATTAAATCATAAATATTGTAAATTTTATAGCAACTCTTCGGAAATGTGAAAAACCTATAATATCACATAAATCAGCTCTGACATCGTTACAATACGCATTATCAATTACTAATTTCTTTTATAGGACTCGATGGTTCAACAAGTGCTCTGGAAAGAGAAAAATTAATTAACGAATTTAATGCAAACGCTAAAGTATACCTATTTCTGGTGTCGACAAGGGCAGGATCTTTGGGTATCAACTTGATAGGTGCCAATCGAGTGGTTGTTCTTGATGCATCATGGAATCCTTGTCATGATACTCAAGCTGTTTGTCGTGTCTACCGATATGGCCAAAAGAAACAATGCTACGTTTATCGATTAGTGGTGGATAAATGTTTAGAAAAGAAAATATACGACCGACAAATAAATAAGCAAGGTAAGTTTAAACATTTTGATTGATATTTTTCTTTATCAAGTACAAATTGTTCAGGAACTGTACCTCTTTTCCATATAATTTCAAGTTAATTATCACTAAATTTTATATTAAAATAATATTTAATTTAAGGAATGTCGGACCGAGTTGTTGACGAATGCAATCCAGACGCCCATCTTACGATGAAAGACGTTAGCACGCTTTGCTGGGATGATGGCGAAGAAGAAGAAGAAAAAGATTGGTGCTGTGTAAAAGACAATTACTCTGATCCTGTACTTAACAAAGTTTTAGAATTGCATGGAAAGGCTTTCAACAAAGAACCATTTCAACATGAGTCCTTGCTTGTTGATCGAAAGGACAAGCAACTTTCTCAACAAGAGAAGAGGTTGGCAAAAAAAGGGTACGAGAGAGAAAAACAGGCCTCTAGGCAACCATCATACAATGCTGCTTCATCTTCTAGAGGGCATAGACCTGTGGCTTCGGTTAGACCCATGCAGCAAGCGGGAGAAAGACCAACAAGGTAAGAAAAAAATATAAAAACACACAAAAAAATGTAAAGTAACTGTGAATTTCAAAGAAATGAATTTTATTAATATTCATATTGTTTTCAACAGATGGATACCTGCAGAACATTGGCAACGTCAAGGCATGACTGCTCAAGAAATGACATTACCTCTTGATGTAGTGATACCTACAAACCAACCTGAAAAAGGTAGCATTGTCTTGAAGGCTGGCCAGAAGGTGCTGGTACTTAAATCACCGAAAGGCGTTTACATGCAACTTGAAAGTGGAAAGATTGTCGCTATAAAAACAGCTATTAAAGTCCGAGGCAAAGCAGAAGAAGACGCAGCTAAGGCTAAATCGAACATTCCTCCTTCCATAAAGAACAACTCCGCCATTTCAGTATTACCACAGAAGAGGGTCGTCAAGCCTTTTACACCTGGAATGGCTAAACTTAACATGCGAAGCATTAAACAACCTGTTCCAAATCTCGTTTCCAGAATTCAGAGCGTCACCAAGAAAATGGGAGCTTCGAAAGCTAAACCTTACCAGATTGGAGCGGAAATTGCAAAGGCAGTGCAAAGTCAAAAGCCCGATCCGGAAGTTGCTCAATTGAGTGGTGATGAAGATCAGAGAATGGATATAAGTTTTGGATCGAGAAGTTCGTCTTCAGAGTCTCTCTTAATTCCTAGTCAAAAACGCAGTAATGAGAAAAGTTCAACAACTAATAAAGAACCTTTGAGAGCGGAAGTCGCGCCTCAGAGTTCGAAGAACGTACGGCAAAAAAAGAGTGGAGGAGAAACTGTACAAGGATCAGCTTTGGAACAGTTAGAACAATCTACTTCTAGCATTATGTCTGAATCCAAACAACCTTTCCAGGTAAATTTTTATTTAATACATATTAATTACAATCATTTAAGGTAGTAAATAAATTGAAATGGAAATAATGTAAAAACAAGAAGTACTTGTAAGTAATTTTTATTGTTTATAGCCGCGCTACTAGTTTCGACCCTTCGCTAGGGTCATCTCCAGGCGCTTTAAGTCTGTTAATGAATAATTTTCAAAGAGATATAAATCTCGCAGTTTAGCTATCCATAAAAGTTTTTAATATTGTAACTTTTTAATAAGTTGTATACGTTAGAAAAATGTTTTATCTCTTTGAAAATTATTCATTAACAGACGCAAGTGCTTGGAAATGACCCCAGTGAAGGATCGAACTAGTAGCGCGGCTATAAACAATAAAAATTACTTGCAAGTACTTCTTGTTTTTACATTATTTCCATTTCAATATATACACTTGCTGGGATCTCAACATGAAGTAAATAAATTATTTGGTATTTCTAATATTAACGGCTTGCTTTATGTTTCAGGATACCTTAGACAGCATCACCAGCAATTATCAAGATGAGGAGGTTATGAATGAGAACTCGAGGGCCTCGACCCACTCCCAAAACTCTAACAACACGACACATGTAATCTCAGATCACGAGGGAGAGGATGAACCAGAATATCAAGGCACGGAGGTTGCGGCAGAAACTCCTGAACAAGCGGCTCCGGTCAGTGAACCTGCAAAACCCGACATTCCACCTCCCGACTACGGATACAATTACTATGGTTACAATCACATACAACCATATCCACCGCCGCCACCTCAAGGATACGCCGGGTATCCTCCACAACCGCCACCATATGACATGTACCAACAGCAGTATAGTTATGGAATGTACCCTCCACCGCCACCACAAGGATACCCGCCGCAATATCCGCCCCATCCTCCCCAATATGATTACGGAGGACATCCTCCACCACCGCCCCAACCGATTTACCCCGGATACCCACCCTATCCTCCACAACAATACCCCCCACCCCCACCAGGAATGTACCCCCCACCACCTGGGGCCCCGCCCCTCAATCCACCTTATCCTGATTACCAATACAATCCCCCTCCTCCACACGGGCCGCCACCACCTGCCTCTTCTTACTACCCCCCTCAATGAGTCCCGCGATTTTTTTAGTGCAATGATTCCTATTTTCGTTTAGTATTAAGAAGTGTATTCGAGAAGTGAATGAATCGTATTCAAGCGATGAATACTTTAAAGTAATTGGTTGAAGAATAACGATACTTAGTGATAAGTTTTAAATAAATAATGCGGTGTGATTAACGCCTTTTACAGACAAACTTTTAAAACATCAGTGTACATCTCCAGTTTAAAAACAGAATTTTATAATTTATTCTTTTATAATTATTTTTAAGTTTCTTTGTATATATATTTTTATATATTATAAATATATGTTATATTTATACTTTGCACTGGCTTTTCAAGTGTTCAGTTCAAATTGGAAAAAAACTAAATTAGTTTACAAAGTGTATATGTAATTTCAAGCATTAGCGTTAAAGTAGATTTACTCACAATTATTGTATTAGTGATTTGGTTTACGTATTTCCTTAGTGTTTTCAACTTGCGAATTCAATGTTTGTATAATATACATCTTGTAAATAAAGGCACAAATTATGAATATGTATGTATAATGCTAAGAATCATTTGATAGTTTTTACAAAAAATTTACTCTGATATTACTATATAAAATAATTGTTTTTTTTAAATCAAGTTAATTTGATCAAATTAAAATTTCAAGACGTGGAGATTATACATGTCAAAGAAGGCTTATGTATTTGTGTAAATAATAATCTATATCTATCTATATGTAATTATGTTGCAATTGCAGTCAATAAATTTGTGGATACATTATTCCTTTAGAATTCTTTACTGGTGTACATACTCTACCCGTCAAGCAAAGATATGCCAGCAAAACAAAATTGTGCCATGTAATAATTACAATTTCAACATTCAATTGTAGTTATTATAATGTCTAGAAATACTCTGTGTAATTCCGCTATAATTGATGTTTTAGCACAATAACTTGCGAAAAAATATTTTCTTATACACCAAAATTTGTATAAAAGTAAATTCAAGTATTTTCACTGTAAAATGTCAAATATAGCCGATGGACAAAGTTTGTATTCAAATGTAAAGTAGTCCTTAATGACAAAGCGAAAACTGAGCATGTTGTGGGTAAATCTAATAAACGTGTGTGATATTTGTTATTTCTAAAAATTGTACGATTAGTAACTAATGGTTCGGAAAAGTCTTCGCGATGTTCTTGTGGTCGTTAACCATACCGTAAAGTATTTAAATGTTTTGACAGCAAATATAACGGCGGAGAATCTGTAGTATAGAGCATGTTTTCTTGCTTCTCATTACATAATAGTTGTACAATGACTGTATTATTTGGTAAATGTAAATGTAACGCAGCCCCTTGAAATTTCCAACCCTCACACGTTCTTTTCCCTATTTAGAGCATTCTTTTAGAATGGAACTGACTTTTTTTACTTACATAAATATAAATCATGATAGTTCTTGTTTTTTAGTATTAATTTTTAAACATTGCATTTTATCATGTAATTTTATTTTATTGTACTAAGGTAACGATTATTAAATAAATTAAATTATACTGTTTCATTTGGTGGATTTTTCTTTCTCTTTATGCACCGACATTTTTTTGGGGTTTCCAAGGAGGTTTAGTAAGTGAATAAAACCTTTGGGGGTTTCCCATGATGCGTAAGTCGAATGAATACACCTACTAGTATTTTCAATGGTTAAAGGTTGCTCTATACTAAACCAGCGCAGCGCGGCGCTTCGAAACGCTGGCTTTAATACGCCTGTTCTGTGATTACGTCACATGTTGAACGGTAGGGCTAACGCCACGAGAGAAGTAGCCAGTGACGTCACGTATTTTCCATAAGACTCCATGTAAAATTGATGACGCAGCCGGCCACTTCTTTCGTGACGAGAGCCATAATCAATTGATGTTTGCAAACAAGCCAACCGTTAATTCGTTGCAGTTTTCTTTAATATTGATATAAGACATGAGTATGAAGGAATATTTTTTATCAGTGAAGTTATACCACATACAGGGTGGAGAAAAAGTCCCGGAACCCCTAAATAACTTCTGAATGCTTTGAAATAGAGAATTAAAATACACTAAAAACACCCATTTTCCTGTCCCCTGTGGGCGTGGGGAAGGGGGGGGGGGGGACATAATTTTAAATGTAATGAGGGGTCATGTGAGAGTTTATTTGAAAGGTTTTTTCGAGACGAAAACAACACGATATCGCCGAGATCTCTATGACTTCTTTTCGCAGAGTTTTGGCCCTTTAAATATTGAGCGCAGGGTTCACGACAAGGACGTCGTTCCCGTGTTTCCTTTGCGGACACGTGTGGATAAGGTGCAGTAGGAAGACTAGTGCGATGTGCAGGTACCAAAGAATAATAAAAAGAATAGAAAAAGCTATTTTCTTACTTATGAATCAAAAAAATGTAATAGCTTTTTTAAGTTTTTCCCATTCCTACCCGTAGGGTTATAATGTCATATTTTTCTGAACAAGAATGAATATGTCTTTTGAAGATGAGAGGCTGGGGCGATCGGGTCAGATCGTACAGTGATGTGAAACAGCTATTCAATGATACATTTCGCAATGAAGGTACTCTCATTTCAAAATCTACAGTTCACAGAACGATAACTCGTTTCCACCAAACTGGAAGTGTTAAAAATCGTCCAGTATTAGGTAGACCGAATACGGCAACAAACCCAGAAAAATCAATAGAAGTTCTACAATCCTTCATTGAAAATCCGCATGATTCAAGTCGAAAAGTAGCTCTGGAACATGATATCGATAAAAACTCTGTTCTTAAAATACTAAGAAAGAATAAATTTCATCCCTATAAAG
>JAWQRP010000892.1:0-22766 GCA_033557875.1 Quadriops clusia
TGATCCATTTTTTTGAATGGGTAAAAATCGAAGACGATCCAAAACACGTGCAAGCAAAGCAGCTGTCAACAATTAAGTGAACATTCAAAATGGCCGAGGTTGTCGGCATAAGTGAGAGACATGAGTACCAACATAACGCCACAAAAAAAATTGAAATTCGAATATACGTAACCCGCGAAAATTCAAAATTCGCGATACTTTTTGAACACACCTCGTATGTCGAAATAAAATCTTGGGTAATTAATTATATACAGGTATACGCATTTAAATTGTTTATTTCAGGTTCTTCGCGAAGTTAAGATACATGTATTCATATTTATTTATGTTTCAATTCTTTATAACAACTCTAACCATTTGCATGGACCTTTACTTGATATCAATCACCAATCGAACAACCTTATTTGTAGTGAAGCAATGCATTTTTTGCATCACTCTGATTTGCCAGTTTTCGCACTATTGCATCCCTGCCACAGAAGTTGGGATTCAAGTAAGGATGTTTTAATTTAATAGTTAATAATAATTAGTAATAACAATTGTAATAATACGCAATAATTGTATTTTCCATAAAACTGTTGCTGTTATGAAAAATATTAATAACTGATTTTGGTATTTAGGGCGTAGACGTTTCAGACTCGATATACAAAGGTAAATTGGTACAACGCCGATCTGAAAACCCAGAAATCGATAAATATCATCCTTTTAATGGCACAGAGAATGATGAATGCATGGAGGTTTCTACGAAATAACCAGGGAAACAGTCACTGGTGTGTTGTATGCAAGTTTCTCTTATTACACCATTTTAAAAACACTTCAAGCAAATAAAATCAATTAATAATATAATATTTATTAACGCATCATAAATTTGATAGTTGTAGCATATATATGTGGTTGTAGTAAAATATAGCTATTTTTTTAAATAAATATCCACATTGAATGCAAGGCGTAGTAAGCTCGTTATCAATATGTAACAGCATTATTCAATTTATGTGTAAACAATTTCACAACTTAATGCATATTCAAATATTTTTAAAATTTTTTTCATGATAACTTTAAACAATTTGGACACGAAATTAGTTGATTATTTGGATCGCAATTATAAAATCTCTGAGAAAATCCCAACATTATTGGCTGTTCAAAAAGTAAAATCCGTCAAATATTTTTTACCATTGCTCTGACATTTCAGGTTCAAACTGAATTGCCAAAGAAAAATATTTCCACATATGCCGCGTGGTCCCGGTTTTCTGTACACTCTTGTAGTTTTTCTTATTTAAATAAGGAAACTCAACTTTTTTCTTGATATTCTTAATCTCCATGTTATTCCGAATACGTACAGTCATGTATCATTTGTCAATTTTGGAAAAGCTACTTTGACTTTTTTCAATTTTATTTTTTAAGATATAGACTTCAAAATTGATTCAAACTGTGCTTATAAGTTCCAGTTATTGATACAAATTGATGTCATCGCCAAAAATTAGCGGGTTCAAAAAATAAAGATTGAATTTTCCAATGCATTAATGAAAACTAAAAATTTAATATATCATATTCTATTTAATAATTGAAGAAAATGGGGCTAAAAGATGACGGTGCCCACTACGTGTAATACGTAAAGGTTTGCCTGTACACATCTTCATTTATCTTCTTCTGTACAGCAAAACTATATTGTCCACTAACATTGTATCTATCATCTTTGTTTCTGTTTCCGCTTATTCCATTGACTTTACCGTTCACTTTTGGTTTGTTTCTCTCAATAGCACCCTCATCTTTTTCCCCTGAAGATTTAGAAAACGAGCTTATAAAACAATTTAATAATAATATTAGCTTCTATAAAAGATACGTGAATGGCATAATTACGTGTATATGGTGATGTGAAAATTAAATTAAACTAATTTTTCAAAGCTTTATTAGTCACTACCTTAAAATACAATAATAACAACAAACATATATTAAACGAGCCAAATAATAAAAAACAAATATAATCTTTGTTAAAAAAATATGGAGTGGTCTCCACTCGACTTTCTCGTATATTTCTAAGGTGTACTGGATAAGATAAGACAGATTCACACAAGGATTAAAAGCGATTTTTGACTAAATTTGATATTATATATGTTACGGTCAAAGTAATAAATGCGGTTAATATTAATAATTACCGGTTAGTATTTATAATAACCGCAAGAATTGGTTAATGTAATAAATAACGAGAGAATAATCACTTTTACCGGTTATTATTAATAATTTACTAACGCATTTGGTAAAAATAATAAATATCAAATAAAAAAAATATATAAAAATACGGAGTTAATAGCCTTTCATTTACACATTTTAAGAAATATCTTGTACTGCATGGCACCTTATTTATTGTTTATCAGTACCAATTAAAATTCTTTATAGGTACCTACGTGGATACTCTTTTCAGTTTTTTAAACATTAAAATTTTTGGAATAAAATATTCTATTACTTTTTCAAATGTTCACTTTTAACATTCATACACTGTTGTGCTTAAATCATTTAGTAATCATTTTCTGCATCTTGAAGTTTTTATCTTAAAAACATGATAATAAAGACCTCAACAACTTCTTGCGGTGGTGATAAAAGTCGCTGTCCACACATTTTTGTTTGACTTTGGGGATAAAAAAAACGTAAGACGATAAAGCAGATGAATTTGGACCATGAGACATACATGTAAATCCCATGTCGGTCTCCTTCAAATAATGAATTTGTTGAACTTGCTGCATGGGGCTGACAACGTCAAATTTTACGAATATAATGATAACACACTTCAATACTGCCATTTGGTGGTCGTTTGTAAAAAGACAGCCTTCGAATAAAATCATACATTAAAGTAAAAATCGAATGAATTAAACTCAGTTTATAAAAATATTAAAATAGAATCTTATAATCAAAACTAATTTATTATTTTTGCATGATCGAGCTTTATTATATCTCGTATTACAAAAAAAAATTTTAACTTTTACATTTGCAACGTTTTCAATTGAATACGAATTTTGAAAAGGACGCTTCTCGAATTTTCATTTCTTTGTTTTCAGTCATAGTACAATGGTCTATAACTGAATCTGAAAAAATAAAGTAAACGCACATTTTAGAAAATTTCCGAGATGAACCCTTCTCCAAATTCGCGATTCAATTGCATTCAACAGTACAATTACTTGAAATTTATTACATTTACCACGCTTATGTGAAAATTATTAATAATGACCGGTCAATGTAATAGATTTATCACTTTAACAATCTGTGTTGGTTAGTATTAATAATTACCGGGGTAATCTAGTATTAATAAATTATTAATAATTTTCAATTAATCACATTGACCGTAACATATACACATATGCATATTTTAAAACATGTAAAAAAGACCAGATCCGGTTGTGCAAAATTTCATATCTATGAGTTTTTCATCATTTCTAAAGCTAGTACAAAATTTGAAACAAATACACAGAAGGAAAATGGCACTTTACTTGAAAGAGTTTCACTCCGTTTCAGGTAAACTACCACTTCCGGTTGGGAGATTAAACTAACATTTGATATCTGTGAGTTTTTCGTTATTTCTGAAGCTGGTACAAAATTTTAAACAAATACCTTGAAGCAAAAGGGCACTTTACTTGAGTTTCACTCTACGAGAAAATATAAAATTAAATCTATACTTATTGGTATAGTCCTCCTAATATATATAAAATCCAAATCCCACTGACTGACTGACTGACTGATTCATCAGCAGTTCTCGAAACTGACGCACCCGATTTTCCTGAATTTTTGCACACTGCCGTAGAGGGGCCGTGCGATGTCAGCTAAGAAATATTTTTAGGGTACTCGCCCTGGAAATCTGGTTTTTAGGGTTTCGAAAGATCCGAAATTTCTCCATTTAAACCAACGTAAATTCAAATTTGTTCATTTTAAACGATATCTAAGAAAATGGAATTTAAAATGAGACAGACTTATCACTTTCGGTGGCAACGGGCGACTTTTCTCTCTATAGTCGACAGTGAGCGCCCTCTTTTGCCAGACGGAATTTTACTTTGTCATTTTGACGGTTATATTAGGTTAGGACGATCGCCCGTAAAATCTATAGGCCGCTTTTTGTTTCTTTAGACTGCGTATAAAATTTGAGAAATGGTAACTATGGGTATTGTAAAAACTAACATTTATGAATTCTAGAGTCAGCAAGTTGAAAAGTGAAAACGAGATGAATTTGGGATAGTTGTGAATCATATAGCAAAATATTGTGAAACTCATCCTTGAATAACGATATATAGCATAATCAAGATATTACCCATTTGCGGACATGTCAGAGGGAGGAATCGCAGCTATTTTGACTAGCACGAGGGCCCCAGATAGCTCCGATAGGCCCCAAAGAGAATCTTTGACAAACTTAACGTTTACATGGCAACCGTCCTCTTGCGTTCTGATAGCTTTCAGTGCATTAAAACTTCAGATTGACGGATAGTCAGACAATTATGTCTTCTTCTTATTTTTTAATTGTCTCATCGCCACTAGGCAGTACAGAAGCCAGAATCGTGTGCACAGAAAACTGTACCCGTTCTTTAGGGAGGCTGGATTTTGTGCAAGCGATTTTAGTTTTTACCAGTCTGTGTGGTGCCTACATTAGCCGCTTCCGTCCTGTATTAGCCACTTGAAATTTCCTATTGTATGATTGATTGATATTTTATGTTCCTTTTTTTATTTATGTAGTTTATGTAGCATAAACATAAGCTTCACTTAAAGAATAAACATTTTTATTTATATTCATATAAAAGTTACATATTTCAGCATTTTTAATACTTTGGTTATAAATTTTAGTAATATTATTACTTTCTTTTTTTTTAATTTATTGAAAAGTTTTCATATTTGATATTCAGAGATTCTAAAATTATTTTTGATACCAATTACTTTCTTCTTTTAAAATTAAAACATTTTAAAAATTTTCTTTTGCCATGTTTTGTGAGGGCTGTGCAAATCTCTGTTGTTTCTTTATAGCACGAATTTTTTTATTGAGAAATTCTATTCAAAACATATGGTATCGCCTCACGAATTCGTGCAATTTAATCAGTAATTTTGTATGCAAGGTTGGATTGTTCAAATTTATCGTCTTTACCTTTTAACCCCTTGAAGAAGTTTTTATAATAAAATCGAAATGTTAGGCAGACTAAACATCTTTATTCCATAGTCCAAAATACAGAAAATGAAAAATAATTTATAAAGAAATACAAAAGGTCATGAACATAAATTAACATTTTTTTTTCACCTCTAGCCAGTTTCCGTTTACTGCACGAATTTGTCAAAAAATTAAAAATCAATATTTAAAATTTGTACTTAGTACCAGATGGCTAAATAATTCCAACGTCCGGGAACCGACCCTATGTTAGGGAACTAAGAAGAAGAAGAATTTTTAAATTAAATAATTGTCAAGTTGACCAGTCAAGTTCAAGCACCGACGTCTATAAGTCACATTAAAATGGAATAAAATGAAATAATTTACCGAAATGGGCGGGTACGGGGCAGAAAACTAGAATGGGAACGGGGACTGAACCGGGAACGATGACGGGAAGAAAAACAATGTAAAATAAAGTTAAATTAAATAAAATAAATTAGAATTAAAGTAAATTAAATAGGGGGTGGGTTTATACTAGAACGAGAAACGGGGACTGAAACGGAAACAAGGACGGGAAGGAAACTAAAGTAAAATAAAATTAAACTAAATAAAATAAATTAGAATTAAATAAGGAAAGGGTACGGTATAGTACGGGAAATTAGTTTGGGAATGGGGATTGAACCGGAAACGAGAACAGAAAGGGAAATGAAATGAAATACTTTGAAATAAAGAAAAGTAAAATTTATAAAATGTAAAAATAAAATTAAATTAAAATACAGGAATGGTACGGGACGGGACGAGACGGGGCGAAACGAGAAAGGGATAAATATAATATATTTATATATATATATATATATTTATAATTTTAGGTTAACGTCAAGATGACGTCTGTCAAGTGTATAACTTTAGAGGTTAAATGTCAAGTTGACACTTTTACAAGGAAATGGGCACATTCACTATGTACAGTCGTCTGCAGATTGCTAATACATATATGCGCAGTAGATGCATACATATTATGAAATTGAAAATGTTTTTTATTCTTGGACTCGGTTATATAATGTGTATTTTTGTATTCTTGGGATTGAAGTCCGTTTGTATAATTAAAAGACTGCTCTCAAATTAAAAACATTTATTAGTGTCGACGTTTCAATGCCAAAATTTGCATCTTTCTCAAGAAACTGCCCATTTACATTGCGACCATTTTGGCCATTGTCAAATAACATAAAACAGAATGATTAGTCAAATCAATTATTATGCGAACCTCACTATCATTAACAACGGAAAATTTTTAATTTATATGAAGAAGTAACTCCGGCAAAAACTGTGTGACACAGTCGACTATTTATATATTGTAAGTCTAACATAATAAACTACCTATTATAACATAAAGTTATACATATAACCAAAATATATAAAACAATGCCTATATAAAATGTTTATTTTTTTATTGCCCTACTAAAATTAAATAAATCTTATACATATTTCAATGAGAAGCACTATTTTTTTCCGTACAAAATTTTTTTCGATATATCCATTATATCGAGGTCCGTTATATTAAGGTTTTACTGTATTTATAAACGATTTATGCTTAAAAAAGTTTCATGACTGTAGAAAATGGAAGTGAAGGGACGGGACGGAAAAGAAATGGAGAGATAGTTACGAGGAGAACTGGTATATCTATTCTTCTTTTTCTGATTACGTTTTCATTCTTTTCTACTCTCTCATGCCTATCAAAAAGTTTATACACTTCTAACCTGTTCGAAGAACGGGTACGTTTGCTAGTATAGTATAATATTGTGATAAGCTGCTATCGATTGTCTATTGATGTTTTTAACTACAGCAGCTTCCAGATGTTTTGAACATAACAACGAAACTGGCCGCCTTTTATATTTAATAAATTTCGCAGGAATATACCTACTAGTACTACTTATATTTTATTTTAAATTATAGTCTTATGTTGACCTGATATGAATACAAATATATGAAGCATGCACGACATGCTGGCCAAATTGTAATACAATGAGTAACTCTAATTTCTATCGGATAAATAATTCCTACTCTTCACTAGAGGTAAGTATTTTAATGGTTTCTAAAAAGGTTAACATGATATGGACTTTTTTTTATACAACGTATTAATTTTTTCAAGTTTAACTTTTTCAGCGAGATTCCAGTATTGAAGAAAATCAACATAACAGTGAAAGTTTAGAAAAGGAATTACGACATCGTATTCTCGCAATTCTAAAATTGTTTTCTGAAAATGTAAGTAAATTAAGATCAATAAGTAAGATTAATAACAATTATGTTCCCCATGAATTTAATTTCATTATTTAAGTCCCACAAGAGAGTTAAAACAAAATGAATACTAGAAAACCATGCTATTTTTTCTACAGAAAATTTGTCTAAGGAATGTATGGAATCTTAAAGTAATAAATTACATTCGTATGTTGTTAAACCAGAATCGTGAATTTGGAAATCACCTCCAAATAGCAACGGCATCACTTGACGCAAGTTCCAAAATCTATTCCATTCGAGTAGACGATACCCATTCACTTTGTTTAAAACTCTTCACCTCAATCTTCAGGATGGATCCTACGGAAAGTAGTCATGAAGATAGGATTAGTGTTGAAGGTGAAATCACTAAAGTTAATCGTGTGAATCGGAGGCAAAATAATAAAGGCTCTAAGGGTGATGTTAAAAATACCATTGCTAAAAATGTTGAAACTTTGCTTGATGATGTTACAAAATTAACGTCAATAATGTTCCAAACCAAAATAACGGATGCCAATAATAGGATTACTCAAATGTTTACGTCAAGCATGATATCAGATTATCAGGAATCATCATACCTATTAAACCACAATGATCCCTTCGGGTTACACGATAATACTAAAGATTTGTTAGAAAAAGTTGTTTATAAAACGAAGATACAGAAAATTCGGATTTGTCCAGAATTTTTTGGATTTGAAGTGGACAAATGTGATTTGGACGAAGATTTTGAATGTTCTGTGTCTGCAGGTAATATATTTAATGCCCTTTATCTAAATTGTAAACTTAATTAGTTTATCTCCATTAGGTAGAAACTCGTTGGATCAAGAAATCTTCTATGATGATAGAAGGTTATCGATGTTTTCTTTTCACGGCTCTCCCTCTGAAGTAAGTAGTAATGTTGGCCATGCCAATAATACAGGGGCAGAAGTTGAACAACTGCAAATTTCTGGAAATGAAGATGATACAAACCTCTTTCTTAACAACTTTGAAAATTTATTACGGGCAGGACCAAGTTATTGGAAATTGAAACAAAGGAGGCAGAGTTCCACATCAACCTTTAAAAAAACGAAAACACGGGTGAATACAGGTCGCAAGAGTAAAGTTGAAATAGATGACTTTAGTTTTGAAAATTCCCCGCCACGTTTAGACTCTTGTGAAAAGTATTTTGTAAGTAGGAAGTCGTTCACCGTTAAAAACATGAATGAAATCGCTCTTCCTAAATTTTATACTCAAAAACGAAGGTTGTTGTTGAGTCGAGATATTGACCTTACGATTCCTTATTGGAAGAAACTCCGCAGTTCATCAGAAGGTGGCTCGAATCATGGTTTACTAAATAATATCAGCATTTCTACTAGCCCACATGGTGACCAGGATGAACAAGAAATAATTGTTATCCGCCATAAGCAACATATTTACGAAAACATCGTCGAAGTTCCGAAGTTAATTGTAGAGAAGTACTCAAATAAATCCGGAGAAGTAGATATGAAGAAACTTAAAAGCATAATATGGAAAATTCTTGTTAGTGATAACACAGAAACAGTGAACGACAAGGATCTGCCTTCTAAGCCGGCAAAGAAGCAACAATTTTCTGAAATTATAAAGAAATTGTCACATCTTTTAAATGAAAGCAAGGTGAGTATACATTTGGCCCTATTTGCTTTATTAAATCTATCGAACGAACATAATTTAAAGTTAACAAAGGGGTTGGATATTAAAGATTTTTTTATTGAACAAGATTGATAAGTCTTTACTTATTACGTGCACTAGCACTAGTGCAAATGTTATTCAATTGTTCTTACTTTTTTAAGCATAGTATTTATTTTACTTTCAATGTAAAATTGCAATGTTATGATATAATTTATTATTGTTTTATAAAATTTAACTAAGTTTCATTTCATCTGTACGTTTGTATTTTCACCCTATTCCGCATACCTGGTTGCCTAATTAACACTTTTCCATACAATATCTATAGCACCAACATTCATGCACAAACGCCACCTATGGTCACGCTGCCCAACCAAAGGTCAGAGTTCTATTTTTGTAACAGTCGTGAAATTTGCCGGTCCAAATAAAGAGTTAAACAAAAACACGTGAGTCGCCTTTAAATTATAAAAATGCATCGCAAAATTAACATTAAAGACCAAGTAAAACTGAATAACCCGCTTTTACTGAACGGAGATAAGAAGCCCCAATTCATCAAGGAAGACGACTCAAAGAGGAAACAAGTCAACGAATTAGTGGAAAAATTGTTCGTGAAGACCTGTGGCCCCCCTAATGCGAAAATCAATGTCGAATTAGAGAATCACAGGTTGATTTACGATTTAATCCAAGAAATTGTAAAACTAGAAGAGTGCGTTGAAAGAGTAGCTACAGCTGACAGGTACGATGTGGGTAGCCAGGAAAGGTTCGTCGTTTGGCTACGCGACGCTGGCGCGGAATTTGAAGGCATTAGCATAGGTAACTATGGCAATAACTACGAATTAGGGTTGAAAGCGGACGTAGAGATATGCAAGGATAAAGTAATTTGTGCCATTCCGAGGCAGGTGATGCTAAGCCATGACAAAATTAAAGAATCTGGAAAATTCCGGAAATTAGTCCAAAACGACCCAATGCTCTCTGAAATGAACAACGTTGCGTTAGCAATGTTTTTGCTGTTCGAAAAATTCAAAAAGAAGTCCTACTGGAAACCCTATATCGATATGTTACCTGCTGCGTACTCTACAGTGCACTATTTTACCGTTGGAGAAATGGAGCAATTGTCAGGGACCAGAGCTATCAAAGCCGCCTTGAACCAATTCAAAAATTTGGCTCGACAGTATTCGTACTTTTTTGGAAGGTTTTGGAGCATGGACGATGGGGCTGCGGAACTGTTTAGACAATACTTTACGTTTGAAGAATATAGGTGAGTTAAATATTTATAAACTAATGGCCCTTCTTTTTCGAATTCTTACACCAGACCAACAAATGCAGAATAAGATCACATTTCTTTTATTATGTAACAAATATAACATCTTAATTTACATATAAAGATAATCCTACGTTACACAAAGCTTGACTATATGACTAAAGTATTTACTCAATTAATTTGTAAAATTTTCAATTTTTAGCAGTCTTATAATATTACATACAACAATAATGCAATGATAGGCAAAACAGTATTATGCTTATAATTATGATAATTACAATTTTTATTTAAATTAATGACGTGAAAACGAATAGCAAGTTAAGTTTTAAAAAAATGGCATAAGTTCTCCCTTTCTTCAGTAACAAGATAGTTTACAGCACCTGAGCTTTTTCTTAATTATTCCTCTTTGATCCTACATTCGCACATCATGCACATTCACCCATTTGATCCAACTTCCTCCAAGCAATAAATAATATATTCGTCCTTATTAACCATTCACTTTCTAGAAAATTTTTCGATCAGTCTCCCAAATCGTGTCGGACATACTTTGCTTTTGTTTGTACACACTTTTCTTTCGCCCCCATGTTTCAGACATGAAAGTCCTTATCGACCTAGGTGGATCGTCCAGAATGGGTGATTTGATGCGCGAACTAGACAAACTACTCCTGTAACAAAATCGTTTTTTTGCCTTCTGTGAATATTTGAACACAATAAGAATAGTTAGAAATATTAGCATAGAAGACCCAATGATTATTAAACTGGCCAATATGGCAGATTTTACTCCTGTTGGAAGATTAAAAAGACCTTCTTCATCGTCTTCATCTCTTAGTTGGTGCTCCTCAACGTCAATGTTTAATTGTTCATTCACGGCTTCAGCAATAGTATTTTCTATGTCTTCAACTCGTGAGATCTCGTTCATTTTCTCTTCTTCTTGTTGATTGCCTTTATAATTATTTTCATAAACTTCACTATACATACTTGGATAGACTGTCTTCCAGACAGGGATGTGAAAGGGCTTTTTATCTACAGAATTTTTATCCAATTTGATTTGATAAGTCGGGAAAGATGTGACCGAATACATTTCCTTAGGTCTCTGCGTCTCATCAATAATATCACCCTCCAAAGGGCGCAAACTCACTCTTGTTATAGGAAAATTATTTTTTTCTTCAATAACGTTGGCTTCAGTTGTCGTACTGCCCACCGGTTTACTTTTTGGTTTCCTAGGAAAAACCGGAAAATTTTGGAAAATTTGCCCTTCATGGATTTCCTCGGTTTTCGGCTCCGGCTCTTTGGTTTTGTTATGAAAGATGTCCGCTAGGTGCCGCTGACTGGAACCTCTTTCCCGTTGCTCCACCAAGTCTTCAATGGTCATGTTCCGAACCATCAGGATTCTGGATAATCGTTCTTTACTATCTGGGTCTTTGAGGATCTCCAGGATTTCTTCTTTGGCTGTTACATTGGACAATTTGTCGTTTAATGGTTCCACCTTGTTTTGGTGAATAATCGTGTCTTCAATTGTTGTTTTAGAACTTGATTTTTCAGAAGGCGAATTTTGTGTTATTGAAGATTTTTGAGTGGTCGATCTTTGACTAGCTGATTTTTGTGTCGCTAATTTTTGAATTACTGACTTTTGATAAGCCGATTTTTGAGTAGTTGATTTTTGAGTAGTTGATTTTTGCATAGTCAATTTTTGAGTAGCTGATTCCTGAGTCATCGCTTTTTGTGTAGTAACAGATTTTTGAGTAGTTGATGATTCTTCACTTGGTGAAGATTTATCGATAATTGAAGATTTAACAACACTTGGGTTATTTCCTGTAGTAGTTAATAATTTTTGATTTGTAGCAAACTTATCCGTTGGATTTTCTTGAGGCACGTATTTTTCTGTTGCAATATACTCTTGAGTGCTGCTTTCTCCAGATCTGCTCTGCGATTTCAGAACAGCAATGTTCTCTAAAGATTCTGTCAGATCAAAGATCATTTTGAAGGGTCCCGATTGGATTTCCTTGTCATTCTGAATAGTGATTTCATTTCTTCTCGGTTTGTCTTCTTTTTTATTGTTACTAGTTTCTTCAGGTATTTGACCAGAATGTTGTTGTTCTTCACTAGAAGCACCTTTTTGCTCATTTTGGTTTTTGACAACATCGGAATAGCCGAATAATTGATCCACATTAATCTTAAAAGCGTTTTCTGGTAAAATGGACACTTTTGGGTAATTTTCGCTTACGTTCTCGGATTGATCATTCTTCGAAGTTTTGTAAAGCTTGGCACTCGTTAACGGTAAACGATTCTTAAGTCTGGGTTGTTGGAGATTTTTGGTTAGAGAATGAGATAAATTTGCATTTGATTCAGGTACTTTTTGATTTGATTCGGTGGTTGTTTCTTCTTTCCTCCTCAAGTTTGCTTTAGTAGTCCTTTGCGACTTAAGACTTTGAGTGGTAATAGCCCTAGGGGAAGTTGAAGACCAAAATGGGGATTCCTCATCTAATAGTGGTATATAATCTAAAGAAGTGTAGTATTTTGGATGTGAGGGGACGAAGATTCTTCGTTCAGTGCTTTCTTCTTCGGATGCTTCTAAAGGCAAAGCTTCTTCTCTATTAGGAATAACGTTTTCTTTAACTTGTTCATGCTTTTCTGCAGAAAGGTTTGGTAAGGTTGTTTCAGTTCCAGGATTTTCTACTGCAAGATTGTTTAACTGTTGTTTTTGTAATGCCGTCAATGAGGGTAGTTTTCTGTATCCAATTCCATACTTCGGAGGACGAGTTGCTATGCCTGGAAGGCGATTCCTGTAAGTTACCGGTTGAATAATTTCTTCATTTGGAAGCTTTTCTGTCGTGCTCCTCTCGGGAGAATTAGTTAAAGCCGAAATAGCGTTGACTCTACCTTTGATTAAATCCGCTAAGGATAGATTTTTCTGTTGCAAAACTTCACTTAAGCTTAGGGAACCTCCGGATTGTTTTAGAAGGCTCTTTAGATCAGGTACTTGGGTATCATTAGTTTCTTGATGAGCGTTTTGGAAGGGTTTTAATTCTCGGATATTTTGGATACCTTGGATATTTTGACTACCTTGGGTATTTTGGGATTTTTGGGAATTTTGGAACGATTGAAGATCTGTTTGTGGATCTTCCTGGGAAAGCTGGTCTTTGTTGCTTGTGTCTTCGTCAGTCCCAAAACGAATGGTGGCAGAGACTGACTCACCGTTAGAGATTGCAGATTCCTGTGGGTTGTAAAGAGGAGTGACTCTTCTTCTTTGGTAGGGTCTGGCGATGCTTTCGCTCTCTAGTTCGCCCCAATTATTGTTAAATTCGTCCAATCTCTGGGGTCTTCGTCTTCTTGGCCTTTCTTCGAAAGATTCAATTTCTTCAGATACAGGCACTAGTTGTGGTCTGCGCTTCCTTTTCCTTATTCGTCTTCTTTTTGGTGGTGGGGGCGGTGGAGGGTTTTCTGGGCTTTCTTCGGAAGATGATTGGCTTGAAGGAATCCAACCACTGCTGTCTTGGGGAACTTCTACAGCTCGCCATCTCTAGAAAGATAAAAAGCAATACTTTGTAGATTAAGAGCTCTTGCATAAGTTCCAAGTAAAGTTTTAGTTGTGTTTCTATAGAGTGGCACTTTTTTAGGTGATTCACTCGCTCTCGGCAAGAACTAATTTATTTGTTTCAAACAATGGAAGCAGCACGCCTCTTTAGTTTCTGTGTCTGCGATTTTATCTCAAGTAGGCCGTCTCTGTTTCTCTTACAGGACCAGGCGACCGCAAATATGTACCTTTGCATTATTTTGATAATAATGAGGAGGCAATTTTCTGTTTCTGTTTGTTGCGAGCTATCGCAATGGGTGGAAAGGAAATTGTTCGCATTCTTCTTTAGATTGCCAGTTTATTGCGTTTAAGTAACAAAAATTTCCGGTTCGTCGGCGAAATGAGGAAATTTATGGCGCGAGTTATGCTTTTGATTAATAACGTTTTAGGTCTGGTGAAACTTAGATTAATGCAGATGATTGGCGCGGATTTCCCAAAGAATTTAAATAAACATAGGGTTTATAATATTATGAATTACATCGTTCAAGGAAACTACCTATACGTAAACAAAAAAAAGTTTGAGGTAATTTTTCCAAGCAATGGCGGCACGTGACCGTCAACCAAATAAGCAAATTCATTTTAAAATGAAGACCATTGCGAGTCGTAAAAATCTCGGTCTTGTCTCCGAGTTGAGCTGCACGCCACCGCAGCATAGAGCACTGACACCTTCAAGGTAAATCATTTGCAGGAATTCTCCGAGAAAGTCACGTACATTTTATATGCCAAATCAAAACTTGTCGGTGCGTTTATGGGCCTATTAATAATGGTCATATGTCGAGGCTACTCCGATCCGCAAACTTTCAAGACCAGTGCAGAAGAAACGCGCATCTTTGCGAACGTCGCTTACACAATTATTTGTGCAATAAATTGCATAAAGACGACAAGTCCCAAACATCAAGACCTTCCTTTTATGGCGTTTTAATGAGAAGATACCATAATACCGCCAGCTCTATACGGAATCGAAAAATCTAGAACTCGGGCTACTTCCGTAAATCTCGAATACTCACAAAGGTACAACTACAAACCTAATAATCTACAAACGTGCGTATACTCGGCGTCCCATACAAAACGGACAATCGGTTTTTATATACCTACATCACAAGTGGGCGATACCCTAACAACATTTTTTGTAAAAGAAATTCTTGCATGGGACGCCTTATGTAGCACAAGTAATGAGTCTTTACCAACGACGTCTTTACATAGTCTCTTTGGCATAATAATCGAGACAAACGGCCTTGATCGACCGTATTATTGTTTACGCGACAGACGCAAAGAACAAGACACAAGCATTCAAGGCGCTGTGGGTCAAGTTTGTTGTTATTAAATTATTGTTGCTAATTAATTCACATTATTTTATATTCATTCACGATCGCAACTCTTATTTGCGTATTTGCCGCCGCAATTTATTCCCAGTATTAAACTTGTCAGTATTATAATGCGATTTTACCTTTTAATTACAATATTACTCTTCTGATATTACTATAGCCGCAGTTTTTATTTTAGTACATTATTATAATTAATACCTATTGTTGATAGGACAATTACTAGCATGTAATTTAATAGGCCATTTTTACTGCTCGATTGTTCTGCGTCATAAATTCGTAATAGTAAATTAACTTGTTAAAATTTTAAGTTTGGTTAGAATTTTCGTTTTTACGATCAGCAATGCAACGTAATTACGGTGATGGTCTAGTGTTTTAGGCAATTTTAATTAATCGGAACGTTACCAAATTCTTTTGCAAAAAAAGAAAGTACGAAGAGTCGTTATGTAACTGCGCGCCAACGAACTCCATTATAAAACAATTCTTCTTTATTATTACCCCACGATGAAACAATTGCTCATTACTCACGTTTTGGTAATCGTCCCTTAAGGCTCTTCCGGTCTCTTCCTCGTTGTCGTAAGAGTCCGAAGCACTTAATTCCTCGCTGGTTTGCTGTTCGAAGCTTTGCACTTGAACCACGAAAAGTGAACAAAACACACTAAAAATCACACAGTAGGCGAGGAGCCGAAAGTAAATCCTTTTTGAAGAAGACATCGCTTTAAGGACGAAAACCACCCACACGAGCTAACCAAATTTAAATTAGTACTTTAGCAATACGTAATTCACTAAAATCACTAGAAGCATTGTACATTTTTCTTTACACTTTTATATAGAAAAGATATGTTTGTAAAAGAAAACAATTTTGTTAATTATTGCAATTACGGGGCACTGGAGTCATTTTAATAATACGCACTATACAGGACGTTCAGAATGTGAATGAATGACAGTGGAGAGCATGTGTTTGTAGTGCGTACCTCGCTCTGTAGATTTTGCCGCCTTTCACTCGAATGCATCGCTCGGGCTGTCGAAAGAGGGGGTCTGGAAAGAAGTTACCATTTCTATTGAACCGATATCCTTTTGAAACGTTTATTTATCGCTTTTCACGTCGAAGAGGCCCGGCGAAGGCTTTCTCCGGGCTTCTTTGTCAGCCTCACGAAGAGTGATACATACATAATGTAATAAGCTCGTGCATACGCATCATGCATCATACTTAAATGCCCCCTGCATACTTGCATAGACATCTAGCCAACAACAGGAAGTTTGAGCCCATGAGGGATGAATATTTTTTATTCTACATATTTTTATACAAATGTGATATTACGTAGTTAGCGCTAACTTTAAATTCTACAACTCTACTTCATCCCCTTCCGAGTTTTGCTGCGCAAAAACTAGAATATCTGCAATATTAATGCATATATGTGTAACACAAAAGATTTATGTCACACAAAAAGAATGATTCAATCAACGGCTGTCAGGAGCACAATGGCAAGTTTGTCCCCTTCAAAAGGAAACCCGAATCATATTTCGAAATCTAGGGAAAAACTCCATGTCTACATCTCCCCATCAAAATTACTTTTCCTTGGAGTTTTTACTGGGATGTGTTTTGCGGCAGAAATTTATTCAAGCGGTCTTACTTCACCGAACCTAAAAGCGACGAGAATGTAAGGAAAAATATATTCCATGGATTCATTTGACTACTTTTTATTTATTGTGTTTGTTCAGTTATGATGGTTTTATGAATCCTCACCTTCAGGTTCCGTTTTTTAATATATATTTAACTTACGCTAGTTTGAGTCACATACCTATAAGTAATTTTTTTCTTACATTTAACACAGTAAGTCGTCCTATCCTCGAATTAAATGAGTCAATGTACTCACTTATTACTATTAGTTTGTTGTAATAACTATTAAAATTAATGACGTAATTTTTTTTATAAAGTAGACATTTATTAGCCCTGCGGCTGTACAGTAAAAAATAGAAATCATTGCAAGAGGATATGCACTAAAACACTAACCCAAGGAACAAGGAGAAAAAGACAATTTCAGGTAGATATTTTAACAAAAGTAGGTATGTACATCGCAATTCTGGGAACAACTTTTTGCCCGAAAATTGTCCTGTTTATTAGGGTCTCTATTACCTTAATAGTAAGATTTTATTGCAGATGTAAAACGCTCGCTTATTGAACCATAGTTGATACAATAGAATTCGTTGCAAGAGGAAATGAGCTAAAACACTAATACACGAAAAAAAAGGAAGGTGTGGATTTCAGGTAGATATTTTAACAAAAGTCTAGTTTGGTCAAAAATGAATTTATCAACATTTCAATACCATGTACCTACTAAGGGAAACAACTTCTAAACACAGAATACTCTAGCGCCTGCAACATTGTTATTAGACCGAAATTTAAAATCAGGCCTTGATTTATTATTTAAACAAGAGAAAGACGAGCAGTACTACTAAATTTGAAAAAGAAAAATTTTAAACAGTGGAAAATGTTTGTGATTGCTTTTAAGAACAAGGGACTTCCGCTGTAAAAACTTGAAGGTGTCTTCATTATGAAAACGAAATCGCGTAACCTCTTTATTATTGCCGAGTGCAGACATTTTTACAGACAGTAAATCGGTGAGTGATATAAAATGGTTTTATATGTAAAACTAATACGAAGCAATACGTAAACACATAAACAAGAAAAAATCGATTTTGATTTGATAAGTCACCTATTGAAAAACCGATACAAAACCTTAAGTAATATTTAAGTACATACGAAAGTGAGGATAAATACGTGTGTTAAAACAGATTTAGATGTACCTCTGTGAAGCAGCCGCGTTTATGCGGCACGGCAACTAGACGCACAATTAAAATCGAATCAAAATGAATTCCTGAACGTGCCGCGAAGATAAGATAATGTGGGAGTTTAGAAATCCGATTGTCTCCCGTCTTCTGATTGACAATAACGAGGAAGAGCATTATTTAATGAGTCGGCTGGGGCATGTTACACGCCGGAATTAGCAACAATAAAGAGTGTAAATTAGATCTGAGGCTCGAGCCGAGCTCTTAAAACAGTTGCAGTGAAAGCAAAAGAAACCTCGTGCTTCGAGCATTATGCACGCAATTCACATGAAAATTAATTATTTCTAGTGTTATTTAATAATAACTTTCTTGTCCCTCCGCTCTATAGCCACAGCTAATGGGAAATATAATCAAATGTACTTCCATATATGCGCCGGTACAGGTGAAAAATATTAGGAAGTAATAATAGAGAACACAAAGCGAAACGTACGTAATCATGAACGCGCATGTGAATAGGCATGCTTGTATAAAACCATGTGGTACGATACGTAAAATATATTCATATGGTAAAATTGATTAGATTCATTTCATAGGGGTGCAGGAGTATTTTATGTAATAATATTATATACATAACACCAACATCCACGATAGGAGAAGTTTCTAATAAGTTTCACTTTTCTAAAAATGTCCGTTTATTTGCCGGCAAGAGCCGAAGGCACAAGAAGACAAACAAGAAGGAAAGTGCATTTTCTATTAGAGTATAACAAATAATACTCTCTTTCTTCGCGCCAGACAAATCTCCCCGGCTAAAGGTTTTAATTAGAAGCGAAAAAGTGACCGCTTGCACTTTCATTTTTCGGTCAAATGCGCGCAACAATGGAATTTCGATCGAATTGTGTGTGGATAGACTGTTTAATAAATCTGGTAAATATGCATTTGGGTCGCTCTTCACTTTCAGCTTTTCCGTGCATAACTGACTGCTTCAGCAAAACAATTATTATTATTGCTACGTTGGTACTGCTGCTGCTGTGCTTCTAATTAACCGAATTAAACCCGCATTGTTAATACTATTAACCTAATTAATTAATTACTATTCATCTTGCTTAGCTTGAAAGACTTTTAACATATCTTCGTGGGAAAATCGAGCATATTGAAAAATGGTAAAATGGCATTAATATACTAATCGCCCTATGATATGTGCGCGCCCGTGTGTGCGTGTGTGTGCGTCTTTGTATAAACCAAAAAATTAACTAACTGCAAAGGAGCGTGAATGGTAGTTTTTCGGTTAATTGAGATTAGATGTCGTTATGCACGGCCTGGCATTCGTTTCATGAATGGGTTCATTAATCCCTAAGTTGGGCGGTCGTTGATAAATAGGTATGTACCCAATCTACAAGCTCTTTAATGTGTAGGTATGGCTTACGGTTATTATGGGATTATAAAAGTTAATGCCTCTATTCATTTTAAGCATGTGTCGGTTGAAGTTGATTTAAATCACTTCTGCGTTTTTTAGGAGTAACCAACGACATTAATAGTTCATAAGCATAAAGGTCGAAGTATGGAACGAACTGAAAACAAAAACAAACCAAACTGTCCTTTATCGTCGTTTTGCTGCTGAATGCAAATGCGAGTTAAAAAAGCGCACTGACTGAAAAGTGGGTATACTTTCGCTTATTTAAGTGCGGATAGCAATTAGTTTAAATTTATCGTTATCGGGTTTAATGATGTACATAGCGAGTTTGTTCTAGAGCAGAAACACTCGGACAAAAGTAGGTAAATTGTCGGTTTGCACAGAAACGAATGGGAACCTATATAATGTTTACACGGGTTGGTGAGCAAATAACGAATGCCGATTGTCGATAGTAATATATGCAAAAGTGAGTAAATACCTGGTAATCTACATCTAACAGATAGATACTTTTGCTTCTTGGCCTCATTATCCACGGAGATCTGTCTATACACACAGTATGTACACAACGTCGTTATTAGAAACAAAGGATCCTTTGCATATCAATATCCCTGATCTGCATTAGTTTAAACTCTGCCGATATTGAAATAAATAAAGGCATGATTTCGTGCATAATTACGTTATTGCAAAAGTGAAATGCAGGATGTAAACAAGTGGAACGTACGCACAAAATTAATTCCTCGTATGTCTCCAAAGAAGAAATTGATAATTTCGCTCGAAGGCCGTGCGCAAGAAGTTCTTGTCTACCGTCAGTAGTCTACCAGTGAGCGGTTTTTGCGGTGAGACGAAGAATCCCGCGTTTAAATTATTAACCAATTTGAAGTCAACGTGCCAATCCTCATGCAATCAATACCTTACTTTTTCCTCTCTCTTCGATTTACTTATTTCATTGACTTCAACACTTAAGGGATGCATACTTGTGTATAATCAAACAATTCCTCGGTAATTTGAAATGGACCCTCCATTCGCACTATGATCATTAAAAACCCTGTTTACCTGTGAAAATCCAAGCGTAACAAACATTGAAAGAACGACTTAAGCAAAATTGATTATGCGTATACCTATTATACTACGTATTGTGTTGAGAAGGTGAAGAAATAACGAAGGCCCCGAGACACCTTTGAAACTTAAGTGTCAGGTATTAATCACGAAGGCTATAGAAATGTAATAGACCCAAGGAACAAACACAATAGCCTCCAATTCGAGTTTTGAAATCGCAGATAAGAAAAAAAAAGCGAAGAGACGAATGGTCGTATAAATGTGAGAAACGTTCGAAAATGTGCAATCTAAAGAGGAATCTAGGTAACATCGATGTAAAGCCGGCGATTTTATTGATCTAATCGAGTTCAGACAGCTTATCACCTGTTTGGCTCACATTCGCGACGAGCAGAGAAAACTAAACGAAGCAATTTTCTTTAATGGCCCAAAATGAACTCACTCTACGTCTACAAGCTCAACAATTATTCCCGTGTGAAGTATGAAATATAATATGCAAGAAGGTCATGGTAATGATAGTAAAAGTTCCGTTTCGGAGAATCTCGGAAGAGGGAATAATGGCCGGCTCAATTTCTAATGGCCATTACTCGCGAGCAAGCCGATCCTCACCATTAAAATAACGATTAGAAACTTTTTACCTCTTCAAACTTGGTAGAATTCAATTCCGTTTAATAAATATTAATTAATTGAGGAAGGAAGGTGGCGCTGGCATATGTTCTTCGACTCGCGTTTGTATTATTCTTCTGCAATAAAATTGAATCAGATCAAAACGAATCCTTTTCAAAATCAATATCAATCTATCATCGACCATTAGAAAGTTGTTATGCATGTGCAAACTGCAATCAATGAAAATGTTAACGCTGTTAAACAGGTGCTGTTACTTTTAATCGTGCGAGTCTCGTGTCCATAAACTCCGAAAGAATGGATAGGTAAAGAAGGCTATCGGAGATGTCACACGAGGTAATCTTGCGACACAACGCTGAGAATTACACGAAAGCTAAAGACCTCAATTGACCATATTAAAAACCGGACAAGAAGAAACAGTGGCATTATAACACTATTCCCCGGTCTTTCTTGTCCGCGTTTATCCTAAGAATAATATTTTGTGTTGCACAACTGAGGTGACGGGACAGAAGCATTTGTAGTTGCGCAACGACCCATCTCCCAATGTAACAAAGAGAATTCACAAGCCAAAGAATTGGTCGTAATTTTTTATAACAGAAACATCGAACTTTATGATATACATTTACGGCCGTTTTAAATAATGCAAATTCGGTTTGTTGTGCCTTGCCCACTTCCCCAGTCTGATTAAGTAATGAAATTGTCCAGGATTAGGAAACCAATTTCACTTTTACCGACATTATTTAGGCTCAAATTTTGGCCAGATGGGTATGGTAATTAAGCTGTTTATTTGAGAGTGAAACCGATCTCTCACAAAGACAAATCCTACGACCTCCTGGTTATGAGCCAGACTCTTTATTTTATAATAATGTAATAAATAAATAAATAAGCAAAGAAACTGCGCGGAGAATCCGCTGACCAACTGTTCAACACGTCATTTTATTATTGAGTTTCACATTTCTCGGCAATACAGATATACGTGTAAATACGGCGAAACCAAATTTAAAATTCTTAACTGTTGTTTTAATGTGCTAAAAATATATTAGTGTTCTTTATATTATTTTTTAGGTGGGCCGTGTCAACTATAATGACCAGGCAGAATCTAATTCCCGACTCAAACAACTTAAACGAAGGAGTTTTAGCATTGATCCCATTTTGGGATATGGCAAACCATAGCAAAGGACATGTGAGTATAGGCAACCAAGTAGACACTAGTTTTAGAAAAGTGTATGCGAGTAATCATAGACTTATATATTTACATCTTACGTATAGGCAACCATATTTATCTTATGTATATGAATGAACTAAAGAACTATGAAACTGTGATAAAAGTTAACTGAAAAATTCTTGTATTTAAACTGGTAAGGAAAACTGAAAATTCCGTAAATATCTAGTCTAGTCTAGTATTAATAAAATCGAAAACCCACTGAGATACCTACCCAGATACCCAGTCACTCATCATCGCACAGCCCAAACGGCGCACGGGAAAAATCTGAAATTTGGACGGCCGGTAGATCGGTATTCGTAGGGGCGCACTAAGAAACGGTTTTCCAATGGAACCTTGGGAAGTCAATTTTTGGGGCTCCGAAAGGCCCGAAATTTCCCCATTTAAACCACAGTAAATTCAAATTTGTTGATTTTAAACGGTATCCACGAAAATGGAATTTAAAATGAGACAGACTTATCACTTTCGGTGGCAACGGGCGACTTTTCTCTCT
>JAWQRP010000893.1:0-22757 GCA_033557875.1 Quadriops clusia
ACGGACGGACGGACGTACGTAAGTTACGACGGAAATTATGTTTGTTGATGCCTAGGTTACCTAGTAACTCGCTTTTATGAAACTGGCCCTTAATGTTGCATAGAGATATCTGCCGCCTCCAAAAAAATAGAAACCCCAATAAAAATGTAGATAATAGAAAGTAGGGTTACTCGTAGGAAATACAACAAACTTCTAAAAGAGTCATATTTTGAAATACAAGTACATATGCAAATTTTAAAACGTGCGCTCTAGAAATACTAAATTTTTTATGTAAATTAGTAATGATACGTCATTCATAGTTAATCCTTCGCAAAGCAATGTATAGAAGAATACTTTCGATTTTATTGAATCCAGTTTTCGATTTCATTGGCATTTTGTTGTGGTTTCTGTGCCTACAGGTTTTTCAACTTAATATGTATATCTACGCTGTTGGTGATACCGTTCCGGTTGAAAAGTAATTAAATGTTTGCACGTAATAGTCATGCTTATTATTGAAATAACGGATTTCCTCTTTTGCATTTGTTGAAACTGAGGTTTCAGATTTCTTCTGGAATTTTTTTAGCATCTTTTTCTAATGTAACGCCCAGTAATGAATGCCATTAAAAAGCTCAATTAGTGGCCAAATTGCACAATCCATGCCCATGGGCAGATAGAAAATTATTTTGCACCAAACCTTTTATATAATAACCTAAGTCGTCTATTACTGGTACATAATAATAGATATTATCTTAAATAAGTGCACGGCGAGCTAACAAACAAAAAGCGTAATATCTTACTACACACTGACAGAGTAAGTGAATGTGCTGAACATTCCAATATTGAAAAATTGAGACCTACGTTCGCCCTGGAAATGAAATCAACTGCCGTTGCAATTGCATAAGAACGACGGTATAATCTCGTCTATTCTGTAATTAAAGCGGTATTGTTTGCTGTGTGTAATATTCTTTGAAAGTATAACGGCAATCACAGGATCGCTAATAATATAATTACTACCTCATCTATTCTATTTATTTTTTCCTTTCACACTTAATGAATGTTGTGGCATATTCCCAAAATAGTTAGCGAATGAATACATTTTCAAATCAAGTCAAAATGACCTCCCAGTTGGGCAAATTGTTACCGCCCCGTCGGATAATAACAATAATTTCCGACTTCACATCTGGAAAGCTGTATGTGTAACACATATAAATACTAACTATAGTTCCGCTATATTTGGCGCCCAATTTTGTCATGAAAATCTATAATTCGATAATTATGTTTTCGTTTAATCTATTATTATCGAGCCGACAAAAACTAGTCTCCTTGTTTAGACACGAAAGTGAAAGGTTTGATAATTGGCTTTTTCAGTGGTTCTTTAATTCGTCAAGTTTACATAACACACATATGAGTAAGTTCATCACTGCCAGATGCCATCAGCTATTTGTAATCCGGACACGTACGGTCACTTTTTGTTCGTCAAGTTTTAAAGAAATTTTGGGCCAGGCGAGATCTTATCTGCTTCAAATGGTTTTGCTTCGCAAAAATCGTCCCCCTTTATTAAATTAAAAATTTCTCTGAAAATTTCGAAACTAGTCTGTGCCTATTCATACGCAAATACTCGTACACAAGTAAGACACCCGTATGAGATCATTTCGGCCATCGGTAATCACGTATGCGAGTCATCACATATTCTTTTATTAAAAACAACATTTTGCAATATAAACCGCAGAATGTAAAAACCAAAAGGATAATGACTTCAATTTTGGGTTGGTCTTCAAGCTTCTATCTTGATGAACTGTTGAAATTCGTGTCACTCAAGTTTTTGAATATGTAAACTGCAATTTTTGCAAAACAGCAGTGGTCATAAACTTTAGCCATTAAAATTAAGCATTTCGATTCCAAAAATCACTTTTACTTATTTTATTATCGTGTCGCACTTTTACGTCCAACTTTTGACTCCACGCCCAATGTTCACGAAGGCATGAAAGTGATGACTTTTATATACCCAATATCTCAATCTGCAATCACGATATTAACTCGCTTAATTAATTCCGTTAAGATATAATTTTCAAATTATCAGATCATCAACGGATCCTAATGCATATGGGATGAATTCTATTAACCTATATGTTTTAACTAAACATTAATAATATTATAAAGTATTGAAAATAAATTTCGAGGTATCAGAATACTGATTTAAAATATGTTCGCGGTAATTGTGCTCTTGTGCAAGGCCCCTTTTTATTTTATTGTTATTAGTGCTCCTTTTGGCATATTTATAGTAAGCACTGGTATGATATGGTTAGTTTATTTTCTAATTAGTTTACAGATGTGTTTATTTTACCCACTTTCTTTTCCTTGCAAACAAATTTCTCATCACGAAAAGTGATACGTGGAAATGGGAACTGTGGCCGAAAACATCTGCCTTGTTGTATCAAGAGATTTCAGAACATGCAGAGATTTACTTTATTAACAGGGGCCTTGTACTTGTTATAAGACTAGTTTCGCCCTTTATTTACAAAGATGAGACTTAGATTTTGTTTTAGTGGCCTTGCTACACATTTCCATTGTAACACAGACGCTATCAGGGAAAGCGAAAGTCAAGGTTAGGCCACCAGTGAACAACATACATCACACACAAAAGTACTCACTAAACTACAAGTATTTAATTATAAGCCCAGCAGGTGCTAAATTACCTGGTGTAGGTATTCAAATCGATCGAAACATACATAAACCGATGTTAATTTATACTTCTAAACGCACTGTTAAGTGCCTATTATCATAAATGCAATTTTCTGATTATTTATTATTTCTTGAAGCGCATACCTTCCTTCACAGAAAAACTTAAATGGCTGTTATAAAAGAATGTACAGTAATTATTAAATTAGCTCTTGTCTTATCGCATCGAAAATAATATTAAAAGATTAATGTAAAGTTTTACACAATTAACAAACGCGGTCTAATTATGGCAGCCAAACAAAAATATTTATTCTAATGACTGTTATTTGTTAGCCACGGTTTGCTTCCTATTAATAATGCATTTACTGTCTAGAAAACTCATGTTTTATGCATAATATTTATGAATAAATTGTCGTTATTTGAGTACTACTGACAATTTAAGATTACTCTAGAAGTAAGTAATTGTATCAAAAGTTACGCACGATCAAAGTATAAAAGGAAGATGTTCAATAAAATCCAATTTGTAAGCAAGCAGGTCAGCCCCGAAATGTTACCGCAAAATTAATTTATTAGGTTGGTGTAATGGAAACAATTACACTATAAAGGCCCAGTGGAACATTTATCATACACAATCAGGTCCGCTGCGGACTTGCGCCCAATTAAACCTTAAATACGTTGTAACTCCTCGCCAATTTGGATCCTTTTATGATTCCAAGGCACTCTTAATTTATATTCGGTAATTGCCTGGCGAACGCCATCGTCTTTTTGCATTTCGGCCCAAAGATTTCATTCGCCATATTTACGCTTTACGTCACTTTCTCTATGAACTTGGAGCAAAAACAAAAATGATTTTTCATTAACACTTTCAGTTCAGGTTACTTCACGGTTGGCCAAGTTCGGATTATTTCTGCTGAGCTGCAGGAGCACGCTGATTTATATTAGAATAACTTTCTTCTAAACATGCGAAATGCAAATTTGATGTTACTTACTTTTATTGTTTGCTTAATTTGATAGTCTCGCAAGCTAATTGCATATCGATTATTCTATTGGCATGCTAATGCTGCGCTATTAATAATGCCTGGTGAAGTGTAGGGTGTCAATAAATTAAAGTGGTCTATTATTTGCATTAAATACGGCACCTGCAGTTGGCACCCATGGAGATGGAATATTGTGGTTGTAAAGTGGGCTTAACAACTATTAAACCTACTAGTCTAAATTATTATCCGATCGTAAGCATTATATGAATTACGCATACATACCAAATGGTGAACCCTCTGAGTATATCAGAAATTTTTAATTATATACAAGACTTCTCGTACCTAGAACAGAAAGAAAAAGTGTTAATACGTATTCATTCGTAGTAGGTTAGATAATGGTACTCATTGTAAATAAATAAATAATGATTTAAATTACACTATATGTCGTTGGAAAGTCATTTTCCGTAATCAACCGATACTTTGTAAAATTGTCATATTACATATATATAAATATGTAGGTACATAATTCCCACACATTCCACGGAGACCATATGTGAATTTTTTGCAAGTATCGCTGAAACAGAGCGAATGGAATGCGTGCAGGAAGCTGGCATATGATATAAATAATAATAACCATAATACATACTTTAAATAATATAAAGTATATAGGAAAACGGCAAAAAATATAAGTATGGACAGAATTTGACGATAAGTGAAAGATTTATTATAAACGATATCAATTTTATATCATTAGGATTTCGATTTATTGATTTACTGTATATTATGTATTTATTTTATGTAATGCAATATTACGATTAAGTTGATTCAACCACTAGCAATTCGTTCAAACTCAGAACAACTTTAAAAATTTAATTCCATTTCCAAAGCATTTTGCAAAATTAATTACGAAATTTGATTGATTGCTGCAAAAGACCTTTCTAAGTGATGGTACTACTAACCGGTATCAACGCGACCTAGGATCATTTTTCATAGTTTGCTCTTACTCTGTCAAAGTCGACCTTTACGTGATGTCGTTTTCAACGTCTTGTGTTTCTACTGAAATTATAATAATTATCATTTTAATTCGAAGAGTGCGCAATACCTCTTTCACTTTTTATCTCCCTAATGTGCGAATTAGCAGCACTTGAAAGGAAATTATCGCCAGATTGTTAGTGGTCCCTTGTGTAAATGTCATTTCCTGTAACTAATTGGAAGTTTGATTAGCGGTTGTCGGACACGATCGATACGATTGATGCAATTATTAAGTTATTTTTCTCTTCGAATTCCGTGTACATATGCGCCTAATTATTTTATGCTTTGAGCACCTGTTAGTTTGTTTAACTTGGAACTTTCAAAATATCTGCATACATAAGCACCTCGCGTGCAAAGTCATCCTCTTTTGAAATTATTTTTTCCAATATTATTTTGATGATTGACAGTAATATTTATTTATCTGGACCTAAAAATCTTGTGCACGAACTTTACTGACCTCATTTGTCTTTTATTTTATAATCCTAATTATAAATTCCTTGAAGAAAGCAATTATTCGCATCTACCATGGACAATAGACTCACGTTGTTTGTTAAACCATAACGGCCTAATTTTCAAAGGCCTTTATAAAATTTATTGCTAGTAAGGACAACGGCGTCCTAAAAAGGCACTGATATTGTTCTAGAGTTTAAGTGTGATCAAAACAAATTATTTTTACACTAATTACATTGCACTACAAAAAAATATAATTACGTATATACTTAGTAATTATAATCGTTAAGTAGGACCTACACCACTTGTAGAGTGAATATCCATTGGAAAGTAAAATTGAATTCTAATGGGTAGAACATACAAATACAAAATAATAAACTTAAGAATGTCCATTGTCACCGACTTACAAAGCATGAACAACATAATTTAACCCTCCACAACACAAATGTAATAACTTATTATTACTTTAGTAAAGAACGTTAAATTGACAGACCGAGGTAATAAAGACAATAAGGTAAACTTACATAGGTACATAATAACCTACCACTCAAATGCCAAGATATACATTTGGAATCACTTCACTTATACTGAAAGCCGTAGGAGAGATCCTACGCATTCTCGTAACTTTATATAATTAAGTCTCAAATTGTAGGTGAAAGACGAAATTAAATCGATTATACCACAACGAATTGCAAGATTAGAGTATTGGCATGTGTCTACATTAAGAGCCAACACACGCAGCAAACAAGAAAACTTGCCTAATATTGAATATTAATGGTGCAAAATTTATGATTCACTTTTTTGAAACACATATTTTATTGCAATTACTATTAAGATGAATTATATTTAGCCGTTTTAGTTATTAGTGTATACGTAGAATTTACATACTTTAACCATTAATTATTGTAGCGATTAATAATCAATTAAGGCTAATATTATGCAATTTGACTATTTACCAATTTAATAGCAAATTTAATATGTCATTGCAATTAAGCGGAGTCTAAAATACAGAGAAATAACTTAAAGTATTAATTTGAAATTAAATAATTAAGGTAGACTTACAAACTAAGAAATTCTTATTAGTAAGTTCGTATAGAGAATTGGAAGTATAAAAACGCAGAATGAAAACGAAACCGCTCGCATGGTCCCACACGATACAAATAGCAAACGGTTTGATATGTAAGGTCAGTTAGATATGTGAGAATGAGCAATGGTGCATTAAGAAATGTGTATAAATAAATAAATGTAAACAAGTAACAAATCTCACAACGCCACACGGCTTTAATAAAGACTTAAGTAGCAGTGAGGACTTGAGAAATAGAAATCAAGATAAATGCGTTCACGCATCCTACATATTAGCTTGCTCACATAAATAAGCTCGACATATTATTTACTACTTTAATTCTAGGCTAAAGTGTTAATTAGAAAACAATTTACATTAATAGTAAAGGAGCTTAATTCGTTAGGTGCCACTTGATTGGAAACAATTTCTAATTCTTCACGCTGTTCTGTTATACATCATGTGCTAGTACGTGTATATACAGGGTGTTCAGATGAATATGTAACATAAAAACTGCCACTTCTTTCGCGCACTTTGGCCGCCTCTTTGTAGATCAAACAACGCCGCGTTTTTTGCGTTACATATTCACCTGAACACCCTGTATATATAGCATATCCGTTGAGTAATCTTCAAATTAGGTAATTCGAAAAAATGAAACTAATAAAATAATCAAAGGTGGACCCGCGCAACCTACAATATAAATGGGCTATTTGTTATAAAGCGATATATTACATGATACTTACATGAAAGTTTCGTAAGGTGCCGTGTCATCTTAAAAAATATTAGTCCACACATGACTTATTCCATAATAATAATTAATATACCCGTTTGGAATTGAAAATACTAAACGGACCCCACTGACACAATTTCAAAATTTCCGACATAGGAAGTGTAGTGGTACCACTGCGCTGGAAGGTATTGAAGGTTACAACTTTATATACATGTGTCAACATTTAAGAAACAAGTTATTACAAATGTACCGTCCGACGTCTGGGCCTATAAATAATTGCGTTCACAATTTGGTGACATGAAATATATTAACATTTTACTAGATATGGTAACACCTGAGCGGTTGAGACTGGAGCCGAAGATTAATTAGACGTTGCACAATAATTAACATTTGGCGCCGTTGGAGTAAATCAGAATGCCGTTGAACTTTACTTATCTAAAAATTGAACGTTCATACTTTGCGGTGACCACTGACATTATTCAGTTGAATGCTTTTTTTGATATCTTGCTTCAATAACCTATAAATTAAAATATCCAGCTATATTCTCCTAAAGTTCTCATATAGTAGAACACCGTTCTCCCCCGGCTTCTAATTTTATAGTAATAAACATTAGTGAGTCCAAAGGATGCCCCTATCATCTATATTCAAATACATGTGGGTCACGCAGATATGTTATGTTTAAGAGCATTTAAGGCAATTTCCGTTAAGAAGTTTGCCTTGATTTACTTATAAATTATTATAATAAATTTCTCACTTATGCACCACTAGCAAAATATAAAAACTTATAGCAGGAAGTTGTTACATTGATTACCATAAGCGACTTATTCTTGCCATGTGCCACAGTTGATACCACATATGTGGTGATACCTACAGATCGAATGTTGCGGTAATTGAAATGAAAGATTGCCTTAAATTTATTGTAGTTTGCATACAACTCGTTCGGTTCATTCGGAAATGGGTACGAACAAATAGAAAGTTACATTATAGGGTTACGATTAAGAGCAGTTACGTATATTACATAATGTGATAAAGCGTGATATCGTGGAAGTTGACATATGTTCAAGAAAAACGTTAAATCAACGTTGAGGTATGTGTTTAGAAAACTGAAGAATACGTGCGTCTACATTCCGGTTGTTGATCTTTACAATAAGTGATCAATAAGGAAACGCAAATAAATATGTAGCGTTTCATGATAACAGAAAAACACTGTTATAGAACAAAATAGGTTGAGGAAACTATTAATGGAATTTTCCTTTTCCGTCCATTTGCTCATATGTAACCAATTAGGAATGTAAATTACCTAAATGCAATTTGTATCGCGGTTGTAATTTCATTATTAGAAAGAGCGGGCATATACTGATCGTTGTCGAGATTATATAAAACTAAATTAAAAAGTAGTCCATATTAGCTCACGTAATTAGCTTCAATATCTACTCGTTAATTGCGGCGTTTGTATAGATGAATTATTAAGAAGAAGCCTGCTAAATAATTTCACGCAGGCGACCCATTGTTGTTAAACACAATGCGAGATAATAGGGTATAACCTTGATCTATAGAGGTACACGTTCATGACCGATTGAGAAACATCTTGTTGAATTAGAATTAATAGAGACACAAATTTCCTTAATATTGCTCTTCGAAAGGAGTTACATCTTAGAAATTAAATTATTAAATAACCTCCTTATGGACTTGTTTAAAATATGTAAAAAATATTTATGAATTACGCAACTTTGCAAATATGAATAACGGGGTCTTTTCAAGTATTTATAATTAATTATACACAAATTCATTGATGTCCTTAGTAAAAGAAATTAATTAGAGATTTGATACTGCACTTTCTATTGCATTCATAATGACAATTCAATGGCAGGCGTTGACATTTTTCATTAACAAATGTTATTCAATCCTTCAGATCGGAAAGCCACATTTTTGTGCTATTCTACTTTACATAAATTTACAAATTGTGGGCAATAAAATGAGTATTTAAATAACTTATAAGGTAGGACGTTTATAACTTTTTATGCGGAAAGAAGGGTGTTTGCCAATTGGAAATGTCAAGATGAGAACGTATCACTGCCATCGCATTTACATGAAAATTAAGAAGTCGAGGATTTTGCTAATTTTATACATTGGAATATAAAAAAGCAAACACATAAATTACTCCTGCGGCTCAATTATGCATTATAGCACATTATAAGGAATTAGAAGGAATTATAAGGAAATAATCCTAATAAACATTAATGAGTTCCCTTCCAATTTTGCTTCTTGAATAAGAAGCAGTAATAATATTTTTTATCTCTTCGGTAGCACACAACAATGGGATATAAATTCATAAAAGAACTATTGTTACTTTTACTACAATAGCAGTCAGTATGTATGTCTGTAGGTAGGTATATGCAGTTACCCTGAATACTGAACCATGAGCGAGATAATAAGCAATGCTGAATTTAAAGCCGATAAAGCAATTAAGGCCTCATCATTGTGCAATGATTCCAATAAACTATCACAACCAACCGTTCAAAATTGTGTTACAACACGACGATGATCACTTCATTAAATTAGCGAATGTTGTTAATTTAACACGTACAAGAAGTCTTTATTTACCATTATCCTACATATCATCCGTTCTTACAGATGGTGCTTATATCTGATGCAATGCAGAATGACCATAAAAAGCAGGCGTGCAATAAAAACTGAATAAATATTTAACTAAAAGGAAAATTAATGATTCGGATAACACTGCATTTTTACTACTTTATATTTAAAGGTTAACACTTGATATTTCAATTCTATTATGTACAAAATAATGTACTCGTCCGTACGACATTATCGCGAACCAAGCGCTTGTCTTATTTGAAGATACATGAAGCAATTATGCTAATGTTTCCTCTGAAGCGCTTCGAATCCTTCGCAAATCTTATTAAGATCCACACGTCCATTTGCCTGGATTAACTAACATAATTAAACAATTAGTCTTGTTATGGTAGAGAGTCTTTTCCGTGCAATTTAACCAAACTAAAAACTCCTGTAATGGTAACATGCTCTTGTAAGTATAAAAAAATCTCTGTACGATTTTTTAAGCCTTTAAAATATGCTGTTGTGATATTTACATATGTAAGCAATTTTTCATACTCATCATATAGACACGTGAAAGCAAATTAATATACTAAAAAAATTTTTTTTAAATTAATTTGCACAAATTTAGTTTGATTATTAGTACCGTAATAGGTCAGCATAGCGACAAATATGTAAATAAATCAATTAATTTTTAGAATGTAAAGAGCACGAGAGGTATTTAGTATCGCTTTTTCAACACCTGTAAAGTACCGAAAGTTTGTACATTTGTCAAGTCACTCTGGAGCGGTCGCGCGAAGTCAGCTTCCATTAGTGCAAAAGTTACATTAAAAATCTCTCTCAAATACTCTCGCCATATTCGTTACTCGACCTTTTAAATAAGTCCGGCGCACGAGTATGAAAGACGCATTTACAGATTTTACTCCCACATGGCCAATATATCACCTGTTTCACTTCTCTCGTTATTAGGCAAGAGACTAAAGCCTATGCTGTTAATAATAAAGACCCGCTTATATTATACGAACGAAAGGTTTTAGGCGCTAGAAAACTTCTAAGTTCGATGGATGGCAATGTCGAAATATCACTTGCTTCAAGCACCGAACTGTACTCCAAGAAGTGTAAAAATAAACACAATTACATAGATAAAAAATACCTTAACATCACGAGTAAATTCTATTACCTTGCGACTGTGAGTTGCAAAACTGCACTTATACCACTAATTGAATTTTGCAAATCAAAGAGCTTTATTCTGAAGACGAGTCGACTGCATTGCTGTCTCTCGTCGATGGTGGTGTAATTGAGTTTTTCACTTACTTACTCGGTCTTCAATAGGGAAAGTTTTTCCTTATGGAAGTAAACCTTTGCTAATGTTCAATTATTATTGTTATTACACCATATTATTTGTATTAGTGTTTTGAACTTTATACTTTAACTTTTTTGCTTCAAGTAGAATTTGCCCAATACTAGCACAATTGGTGGAGGCGCGCGGTAGAAAGTTAGCACATAATTTATTTTTTTTTTAAATTGCAATCGTCGCGTCGCCGAGTTGATGCAGTTCTAATCTAATAGTAAACTAAATTTCGTGACTGCAGTCCTGCATTGGGTAAGAAAAGATTGAAATCGCCTGATTGTACATACTTGTATATTCAATACATTTAGATATCAAAGCGCGATTGAAAACATAAAATACATTTGAATGCACATACTGTTGACACACAAATTATACATTTCAAGAAATTCACAAGAATATGCGCGGACATGTAAAGGTATTTCTGAATTAATAAAGACAGCGCGACTTTGTGTGCTCAGAAGCGGTTCCGTTGCGCAACTCAATCTAAAACATGCATGTAATACACAATGTGCAATTCAAAACGTATGATATAGTGCCAGTTAACTTGATTAATTTTTTACTAATATGGCAGGTACGGTTTTTAAAATTCGAAAAGTTTACTTTCTAATAAAATCTACATATAAGCCGCCATATAGCGAGAAGAATAGGTGAAAGGGCGGCTTGTCTGCGGCCTGGGACTATATTTATTATTATTTGTATATATGGCCACTTTCTCACGGCATCCACCAGCTGCGAGGTGATCTTGATGTGGACACCGAAAGGATTTTTTTCAGGAACTTAGATGGATGGCAGCGCAAGACGCCTTGATTTAAATCGTGCTACCTTTATTTATCGCAGTGAGTTACGTTTTTCCTTCTTGGAAAGATAACTGTGTAGGTTTAGCTTTATCTAATAGATGTTATAGGTAGTTTCCTGCTAACCATTTCAGTAGAGAACTTTCCCAAGAAGACGTGTTTAGAATTATACATTTGAAAGAATTAATTAATTGTTATATCAGTCAAGTCAAATTAATTCAATTATTCAATTCATTTAAACTCAGCAATAACTATATCTACCTGTATGGTTCACGAATCGATAATTTTCCCATCACAACTATGTCAAATGTAAAAATATTCGTGCCGACTATGGTAACTCTCTGAAAGCTTTTAACTGCTTAGGGCCAAACAATCAAACCGAATCTCTGGATTCTTCCAAGTAATAATTCTGAGATTAATACTAAACATTAAATTTGTGTTGTTAACGTGGCAAACGACATTAAAGAAAATATACTATACAATTAAAACAATTTATTAGAAATCTTCATAAAAGTTTAATGTTAAAAAATAATTAGACTACAGAATAAAAATGACTCGATACCTGGACGAGATAGTCTCTACCATCCTTATGTGCAGGTCTCGCCTTGTAGGAATGATTTATTGACGCGACGAATTTTGCCAAACAACATTAAAGCACTACTAACACAACGTAATATATGGGTCCTATCTGCGCAAGACGACGACCACAGGTAAATACATTAATTTTTTCAATTATTTGATAAATGTGTAAGCATACCCCCAATGCTACAATGTATTTACAGATTGGTACACGTAAATAGCTTTTATGAGATATTGCATTAACGTTTGATACGTTTATTGTACCCAAAATACTGCCGTTGATTGGAAATCAAAATTTAAAATTAAGTAATTTTGTTAGGAAGCAGAATCTTTTCATACGTTATGATATACTAGTGAGTATAGGAGTTTAGAAGAGAGGCAGCCTTATGGACCAGATCGCGCCTAATGCAATTTTCGGTTTGAGCTATATTAGAACACAAAAAATCTAGTCTTGGAAGCTGTTTCGTTGCATGTTGAATATGAATTTATAGGTAAAATCGAAATATCGGAAATAAGTATGTAGTTTCAACAATCGACAATTTTTAAATTTGAATAGATTTTAAATGTAACAAATTTTCTTAGTGTGTGAATAATAATTAAAAGAGCCTTTTACGTAGCTTATTTCGTGTTTTTTGATATATATTTATTACATGTGTGACGGCTTTTCTTGGTGACGACTTTTCTTGGTGATCGGAGGGTTTAAATTCTCGGGCGCCACTTTATTTTTATTGAGAAAATAAAGAAAACATTTAAAACTTTTAGTTGAACTTTTAATTCTCCAACTTATTAGACAGTATCTAATTTTGGAAATATCTAGATTCCGGGAAGGAGTGCTGAGTAACGAATAATGCTTCGTTACAAATGCTATATGTAATGTAAAATTAATACGAGAAAAGAAAATAGTGACAACTGAAAGAGTTTAACACTTAAGTCGTTATGGTCGTCTTTTAAAGATTTTTTTTATAAATACTCCAAAATAGAAATAGTTTTACAAAACGAAGTTGAAAAATTAAACAATAGATTATGTAACTGTGTTTAATTGAAGAACAGTATCCTGCTATAGATAATTGAAAAAAAAATTACTTTTGCATAATTGTTAATTTCCTTCTAGAAGATTTCTCGTCAAGCGCAAACCATTTTAAGAAACGACTAAATAACATTTTTAATAATAATTTTATGAAATATTTTTTGTGATGACTACACTCTGGAGTATGCCATAAAGGATCATGTTGTTCATAATACGTTGTGAAACATCCTTCAATATTATATTCACACTTGTGTTTATTAAATTTTTCTACAAAAATTTGTATATACACATGTATGATTTACTCAGTTTGAACGTCCCTGTCTTAAATATTGCGTGCAATGAAACAAATACTCTCGTTCAAAAACTAAACAGCAACTGATTAAACTTTGCAAAGCCCTATAAACTATAGTACCGTTTGCTGGTCATAATTGCAGGTAAAAAAGAAAGCATGTCAATGTATATGAAAAGAAGGAAGGGTGTAGTATAAAGAAACATTTACCTAAAGAGGTAACCCCGTTTTAACAATAGCACCCTTAATTTGTCACACATGAATATTTTTTGTACCATTAGAAAGTTTCACTCTACAATTTGGTCAGACAAATTTTCGTAAATCTTAATTTAATGAGTAAATAATTACAACAGAAAATTTGTATAAAGACACTCTACGTTAGCACAAAAACCAACAAAATAATTAAAAATATCTCGGCAGAATTTGTACTATTCGTCAGCTTGTAGACCATTTGAACATAGCGCCCTCTGGTGTCTAGACCATGCTTGAGCTAGTTTCAAATGCATTAGGCTGACTCTCTTCTACAATACTATACTCACTGGTTATACCGATCTAGGGATTTAAAAAGACACGAGCACCTTATAAACACTCTAAGCATACATTTTATTTTGCTCAAAGTTGCAATGACTCCTACGCGTCATTGAGAGTTAAATGAATAAAACTTGTGTTCTTCAGGCGGAAAGCCTCTAGGACTTGAAACTATCAGAGTATATAAAAACTAGTTATTTCAAAGGTAATGTACAGTAGAAAACAAATAACAAATTTAGATTATACATTGAAACAAGTATTGCTCTTGTTTAAATTACATACATATCTTTCTTTTAGACTAGAACAAATCACATAAATCAAAACTCAAAATTTTGTAGAAATCCAACAACATCTGCTTATATCAACAGCTTTATCCGAACTTTGACGAAAGGAGTCTATACTGGCAATAGTAAAAATAAAAATTATAAAATGTCAATATACGAATATATTTGTATGAAAACAAGGTGGTAACGTTACGCATGATTGTATAAATCAAGCACGAGTTGTATAATTTTATAGTTACTATTTATTCCAAAATGGCTATTCACGCCTGATCAGCGTTATATTGTATTGCGCTGTAAAGCAGCATGCCGAGTACATCGACATTTGACCCCTAAAGCATATAATTTTGTTATGTGTTTCTTGGGCACCTGGTAGCCTTTGGTGTACTGCCATCAATATTATTTCCAACAATAGAATTTATAATAAGTCACGATAAGGCAGCGAAAATTATATATCTCCTCTCACAACTCTATTTAATGTAAACTTCCTATGTGGTTTTGACTATAGTAGTAAAGTTCACATTATTGAACAACATCTTAAATTAATACGTTGCAAGCAATCGACACTATAGGAAGCCCTGGATATTTGAACGTAAATTACTTATATTATTCAACAGTATGGTTTCACCTTGATCATAATAATGAACTAATGGGCGTATATCATACAGATATTACTTAGAAATCATTCTTTGATATATACGGCTGAATGATACATTAATTAGTCTTTAATGAAGATCGTTAATTACCTTGCAAAATTAAGAGAAAAGATTAAAAATTACTTGTACATGTCGAATAATACTAATTACTATATATGCAAACAAAGGCCGAGAATGGAAATAACGGAAATTTCATTTCCCGTGAATAGTGCTCTCTCTATTAACAATCCTTTCTATAATTCAATATCCAATTAATTGCTATTACTACTTTACTAATTTAAACATTGTACAGATCAGACCCCACTTTCTTTATTGTTAATTTTAATAACTAAAAATATGAGTATTATTTGTACAACTACAATTCAAAGAAATTGCAAATGAATACCCTATTACAAACCATTAGATATTATAATAGTTATAACAATAAAATCAACTCCTTAATTTTCAATGACAGTGAAAATATTAATTTATCATGCCTTGCCATTAAATATACTGGTATCTAAAATGATTTCTGAAGTTCAATGTTGTAAAAATCATATTTTGTTTCGATTAACCCCTTTTCTTAAAGTCTACTTCAGACAAGATCGCGCCATCTCTGTTCATGCTTAATATAGTTGATTGCATTTTAACTACTTAATGAATTTTAATCAGTTATAATGTAACCATAAAAATTCCGAGCTCTCGTCAGAAAAATATTTACGCACTCCCATAAAGTATTAAGAAAGTACTCTTCAGGAAGAAACATTTCGGGGTCACCATCGGGTGCAATAATGAACCCGCGCAAGAACCAAAATAAAAGAAATAATTATTATTTAACCGGGTATCTGACTTCAATTTCGTTTCCAATTTAATTCTCAGATTGCGAAATAATAACGCTGCCTTCGTGGCATTTAGAAGAGATGTAATTAGCTGTCGAACCCTGTCATTTGCCTCGACTCCTCTCACTGATTCAATTAAATTGCAAATATGCGCATGCATGGGATTAAGACAAAACCTCGAAAGTTATTACCGCCGAAAAAATGTCGTTACCGCACACACAGGCTATATCGAGACATCAAGCTTGCTCTGTCTGGTTTCAAAACCAATAGTCATTTGTCATATATTGAACAGCTTGAGTATGGATTTTGGTCCTTACTGAAATGCATGCATAACACAAAAGAATGATTATAACTGTGTTATGGCGGTAGCAAAAAGATGGAAACTATGTTTAACACAAACATGCGATAAAAATGCAAATAAATAAGTAAAAGCCTAATCAGCTAAAAGTGAAAAGGAGCGCATCAACAGGTGTCAGATTTTCAAGCTTAATCTTAAATTTGGCTATAAACATAACGTTTTAACGTGCCATAAATCGCGAAAATGGAAGATAACCACCTTATTATCAAACTACAAAAAAAATTTATCGTCCGGTTAGTCATTAACAAATAGACGAAACGACGATTTGAGTATTGTTTTAATCTAAATGACTCTTTTAACACCTTTCTTTCATAAGCAGTATCATATCAAAAAAGTTGCTGCCTGGTTCTGTATTTAAAAACTTCAGGACAATCTCTAAAAGAGCAGTTTTCGCTAATGGACAGAGTTTGTTTCTTCGACGCTTGAAATGATAGATACGTAAAATATGCACGAGGTGCTGTAAATAAATAACGTTAGGCGTTCAAACATGGTGAATACATTAATATTGGAAACGTTTGCTATTCAGATTAATGTTTAAAATATTAAATGTAATTTATAAACCAGATTTCTTTTTCCCCGCGGTTTGGAATAATTCGCGTAATGAGATTCCAGTTTGTGTACGTTGCAAATCCCGACCTGCATTCGCAAATGTAATTTCTTAAAACGCCATTTACATAAAGTTACTCTTATCTAACGCTGCTCGAATTTATCTTGTGCCCAGGTAGCAAGCGTTCGATTAATTTGAAATTAAACGCCGATCTGAAAAGCCAGAAAGTATGATTTAAAGTCGGTTTCCTGGACACGTGTGGCCCGACTCCTGACATCCAACACGTTTTTTAAGCGCGATAATTCGCGAGCAAAGAGAAACGTAACGATTTATCGCGGCTAGCATAACGTGTATGAAACTAGTTAGTTATTTCATTTCACTTCTTTACTAACACTTGGGCGATCGGTCGATGGTGAGGTAATACTTTCTTGAAGGTTACTAACCGATCGAGAGATTCTTCCAAATGCAGGAGAAGATGTGCATGCGTGAGGTGCCTGCAGCCATAGTTTTTTCACTCTTACTATATTTTAGTTTTACTCCGAGCAAATGTGCTAAGCTTGTTTTACTCTTGCCATGTTTGCGGTAACCATGTTTTCTGCAGCCAAGTTTTGCTTTGACGAAATGCTGCTTCGAAGAGCGAGCGGCGATCCTATGCAATTCCAATCGTGTGTGAGATGACCATTTTTGGATGCTGCCCCGAGAATAAAAAGGTATTGGAAAGTATCATCAGATTGTGTATTGGCAGCGTCGTGTCAGAAAAGTGAAGAAGACTCGACCAATTTAAGGTTTTGAAAGCGTATAGGTAATTAGGGTTACCTGTAGGATTTTAATTTAAAATCTGGCTCGTTACTTGGAAACATTACATTTCCAATCACATTTGATCTTATTTCACATGCCCATGAGATATAATTGCTTATTATTATATGATTTTCTTACGTACCTATCAATTAGGTTTACCCAAATATTGTTTCGTGTACAATACGTATACATGATTGATACGGGATATGAGTGATACACGGTAATTTTAATTCATAATTAAATTGCAATTAGCCCATGTTCCTGCATAATCAAGATAATGGAAAAATTATAGAGTGAACTTATCTAAATATCCAACAAGTGCGTAAAGCTATATGAAAAATATTAAGTTGATGTAGAATTCAGACGGCCTTACTCTAAATTTGCCCTTTACAACGTGTAGCTGCTGTACGTTGGTCAGTTCGTTTTTGTGCAGCACTTGTATTCAAAGAGACGGCCTTGCGTAGAAGGTGATCGAGAATATTAGTCGTTTGAAAATATCTCTCATGATAAGATCAGGTTGGTCGCGAAAATTATTCAAATTAACAAACTGCAATTGCAATCCCACTTGCCATCCATCGTGATGTATTGTTCTCTTTAACAAATAATTTTATTAATTAGACATCGTTATACAAAAAACAAATGTGTAAGTATCGGATATCATTTCACCTCGTAAATTGCATAACTGCAAAAGGTAAGCAAAGCATTGAAAAATTACACACTTGTAACACACCAAAGTTGTCTTCAAATAAAGACCCTGGGTCAAGAGCTTAAGGTCATGATTCTAACAATTCATAAATAATCGACGCTTTTGTGATGTTGTAACATACATGTCTTTATAAAGTCCGTTTTTGGATACTTTTCCTATCTTGAGGCATACAAGGTAAACCTTTTCTTACGTTGCTTTTTTAACGTATTTACACGTGTTTTAGTTTTTGACATGCAAAGTGAAACATCTTCCTGTTGTTACTTTACATCGTTACATGTCATAATCCTTGAACGTTGTGCTAATTATGATAAATTTGATGTGCAGCATATTCTTCTCATATAATAATAATATTGATAATAAGAATTAATGACTATATTATTGTTATTTATTTATATATTATTGAAATATTTATATTTTATGCGGATGTAAACAATTTAAGAATCATCACGCCAATCCAATGTGCATTAGTAACGTTTATGCAGGCAATGAGATACATTTATGCATTTTGAATAATAAATGTTGAATCAAGTGTGATTCATGACATTAAATCAACCTTGCACGCAAGACATTTTAAATTTCATATTTATAAAATGAATACATGGCAACTATAATCTACTCTCGCATAAATTATCTAATAAGATATTCTACAGAGACAGAAAATTTTAAATAATAAAACTTGGGTAAGAAAGGTGTTTGCCTTAATATATGTATCATAAATCAATCCTATAAACTATTCGTTTCATCATTTTCCCTTTTTTTTGAATTTAATATGTGTTATAAAAATGCTTTAAAAGAAAAAAAAACAGTTTGAAAGTAGCAGGGTGATGAGATGGTAAAAATAAGCATAAGCACAAAATACAAATTACCTAATTAGGCATATGAAATACGCCATCTCACAGATGGAAAAAATGATTGTTCTAGCCAATCAGACTGCCCTAGAAAGAGAAATGCAGAATATGCCGAAGATGGATAATTACAAGGAGAAAAAATAAAATATCAAGTAGTCTATAACTATAAAATTCATAACCCACTCACTGACTGACTGACTGACTGACTGACTGACTGATTCATCAGCAATTCTCAAAAGAGGCTCGGTTGTCGGGATGTTGCAGTTTATTGCAAATAACTGTTTACTTCGTGCTAACACTAAACTTTGTACTCTTTTGTAGTAATTTTTGAAAAAAATCCATGAATCAAGCACTTGTTGATTTGTAAACAAAGACTCCATGGTAAACAAAAAAATACAATCACTCTACCACAAAAGATCTCTAAATACGCAAAGACAATACACAGTGCGTGATTTCAACAAAGTAGAGGTACGTTATTCAAAAATTGAAAGATATACCAACAACTACAATAAAATCTTTCTATACAGGTAACAGAGACCGGAAATGTAAGTGTCTAGTAAACAGGGAGTGCTTGTTTTCCTGAAGCGGAAGTGGAACTCTGAAGTAAAGTGTAATTTTATACAAGTCCAGGTTGCAAGTGTGCGTATTTTTATATTTTTGTCCGTAGAAAGTACCCTTATTAACAGTTCGATATTGTTAAAATATTAACCATTAATTTATAATATTATGGATACTATAAATGTGAAATTTCAAATTTTCTTATTTTTCAAAATCGGGTGCCTTGTAAAGTGCCTTTGTAATAATTTGATTTTGCTCAAATTTAGTCTGTTAGAAATCTATAGTTTCAAATGCATAGATAGGAATAGTACTTTGCAAGTTGTAAATAAAACTAATATGTGATTTTGTACCATAAATCCGCACCCAACTTTGACGCCTATGGTCCACTGTACCTAAAAATTTGGTAATGTTCATATTTTTATGGAACCAATCAAATGGACCTAGTTTCAATGCAAAGTCCAATGATCGTACTATTCCCTTGTAAGATGCGGCGGCACGCGGATGTATATTGTTCCTGAATGTTAAAAATTTCCAAAAATCTTTGTGTTTAAATAAACAGCGGAAGTATACATTAGAGACCATAACGGAGCATGTACCTAACTAAAAAATTCAAGTAATAAGGTTTTTATGAACTGCTAGGTGTATACATACAACAGATATATCACTTTAAGAAATTGATCACTAGTCTTCCATAAAACAAGGGGTCAAATCTTCCTTATAGATTTGGCTCCTTTTCCTATGGACGATCACATATGAAGTGAACATTTTTCGCATTAGCAGGTACGTAAACATTATATTATTGTAAAAAAACATAACAAATAGCTAAAGTAATCTGAATGACTTCTTTACTTATTCTTAAATTACGTTAGGTATAGTTTCCAAGAGTGCCTGTATACCCGAGGATGGTATTTCAAGCTGACAGACATTTGCATTTCAGAGCAACAAGGGAGTAGTGCATGATATTTTATAATGTTTCATATTTACAAAAGTTGGTGAAAGTTGTTGAAAATTTTCGAAGTGTAATATGCTCAAAGAATGGTAGAATCCGAAAGCAGTGATAATTTTGCGTACAAAATAGGCAATTTTTAAAAAAGTTTGAGTAAAGTTGAAACTATTTTTCCATTTAAATAACATAGTGTCTGTAGGTTGATCCCTAGAAACGTCACATTTCTAATGCAGAAATGTAGGTATAATTGGACATTACGATGCTGGTTTTGTAATTATCAGTTGATATAAATTTCCCTTTTCATATATTTACTTAATATGAATCATTCCTTAACTTTTCAATTTTCGCCAAATGTCTGTAGCATCATATAGGGTCGTTCCAATGTGTGGTGTAGGGGGGTCATGCGATGTCAGTTAAGAAATTGTTTTGGGGTACACGACCTGGAGGTCACTTTTTTGGGGCCCCATAGTTCCCATTTAAACCTGTGTATTTTGATTCTGAAGTAGGTATCTAAGGAAGTGTAAATTAAAGAGAAATAGACTCCTGCAATTCAATAGCAACGATCGTGCGTCTCCTACTAGCAACAGTAACGCCCTCATATTTTCGAACGAAACGTCCGATTGACAAACTGGCATTTGGAGGTTAGGTCGCGTAAATCAACAGTGGGTAGTATTTATGGTTAATTGTTCTGACAGTGACAGACAGGTACCTAACCTAGGAAGTATTCCGACGTTTATTTAGCATATACTCTGCGTATGCTACACCGTCAAAGTTGCGATCGTCGAAGACGTTTGTGCTAGGCGCTGAGCAATAGACATAATTCGGTTTTTTGGGTAGTCGAGATAAACTGTTTGCGCGAGGGAACAGTGAATGATACGGGTATGTCCAATGAATCCCCCAGGAAAGATTACCGCAGCTAATTTTACAGGACAGAGAGAAAAAGAAAAATTTTCTAAACGAATAAATCACATACAACGGCACAATCAGAACGGGTGTGCTTTTGGCAAATTGGTCCCCAGGAAATGTAATATAGCTTTGTAGTCAGCGTATAAAATTTGAAAAAGCACAATGAAGACTGGGAATAGGAATATGCAAAAATCATTGTATCATTGAGTGCCAATGTAAGACGCAAACAAAGTTTTACCCGCTTGCGAACATAGGAGGAGACCCTGAACAGGGGAAAACGAAGTTTGATAAATTTATGACAAAATCGAGGGTGCCAAGCTTGACGGATTTTCAGAAATCGGTTTCCATGGAAGTTCGATTTTGAGCTGACGCTATCGGCGTATTTGAAGAGTATGCTTGGTTGCCTACATTTTTAAGAAATTAACGCATTTTAGTATGCCATTTAAAGATTAATATCTCAAAAACCATACCACTAAAATTAAAAAAGAAACCACATACTATCCTTCAGGCCGACTGAAATGTGTGTGGTCGATTCCTCTATCTGGACAGGCCAATATCTGCAGTTAAACTGATAGTGAATGGGGCACCTAAGAATAGTCAAATTTCCTACCTTTGAAATGTCCGCAAGCGGGTAAAACTTTGATTGTGCCGGGTATCGCCGTTCAAGAATGGTTTTCACAACATTATGCGTTTTCTTATATGATCCACAATTACCCCAACTCTTCATAACCCCATTTTAACTCGGACATTTCAGTTTTGGTAGCTATCAGTGCATTAAAACGTCAGATTGACGGATACTCAAACAACTGACAATTATGTCTTCTTCTTATTTTTTAATTGGCCCACCGCCACTGGGTAGCACAGTGAAACCAAGATCTATAGTTTTCGTAGGGACCGGTTATAAAAAACGATTATCGCTGTAGCGGCCTAATATGAAACTAGAATAGGAACGATAACTGAACTGGGAAAGATGACGGGATGGAAAACAAAGTAAAATAAAAGTAAACTAAATAAAATAAATTACTTATTTTCTTGATTTGAACACATTTAGTTGTTTTACTAATATAATGATATAAGTAGATCGTACTTCAACTATATATTTTTTTTAATGCACAACCGGTTTCGGGTTATACACTCATCTTCAGGTGCTTACTACAAAAACATGAGTTATTAAATAAATGTAGAAAAAAATATTACTTATTGTTACTTACAATATTAATTATATATGAAAAATATTAAAAATGTCATATGTAATTAAATTATTGATGTAAATAACGGAGTATATT
>JAWQRP010000894.1:0-22749 GCA_033557875.1 Quadriops clusia
CAATGTCATCTTCCACATCATTATTACTAAACAAGGACCTATACATTGGTTTTCCATCCACTGGTGTAAATTTCAGCAAAGATTTTAAATCGTCTAATTTTGGTTTAGAAATAGGTTTCCCTTGTGGCCAGAGTTGAACCACGTGTTCACTAAAATTGCGGAGATATTGAATAATGGGTCTTCCTTTCCCTTGTTTTTTAGAAATATCTATTTCTATGAAAGTACCCTGATTAAAGTCACTTTTCATTAAAATAGTGCGAGGTTTTTCTTTTTGAATTTCAATTGCAAAACTAAGAATGGTAGTTAAGAATATAGTCTTGTTATGCAAAACAAAAACCCTTCATAGACAGATTGTCGCTTGGTATCACTTTGTTTTTCTTAGCGAACGTTACCATGACAACAACAGGGATTTTTTCCCACATAGTTTTAGCTATTTGCTACCAGAATTCGCTGTAATTTCGATTTTAAAGAAATGGCGCTTGGTCGAGTTATGCATAACGCCGTCCATTTGATAGAAAAGCTATGAACATTTTTTAAAAAATAGGGCTTAGTACACTGTGTTAATGGAACATACTACATTTTATATACATATATACCTTTAGGATTCTGAAAAACAAAGATAGGTTTTAAATATTAAATTAAAAAGTGACAAAACTTAAAATTTGCTATATAAACTAAAATTTTTTATGATCACTTTTTTTAAGGAAAACTATTTTCGCAATATGTTTCCAGGAGCCTGAATGTAAAAACTGAAAGGAAATTTTGATTATGCATCCGCCAAACGAAGAAGCAAGATTCTCGAAAAATAGTCTGGCCAAGATCCGTAGAACATCTTGGAGGAATTTGTTGACACTAACACTTCATTGAAGTTGTAATATTGTTCACTTCCCAGAAACCATAAGAACATTTCCGTGTGCTTTTTACAAATTTGACTTTAATTTATCTTTATCCCTTTATAGTGTTTGCAAAACAAACTTAAAAAGTATGTATGTACATTAAAAAATCCTCCAATAAGGAGTTATAAGCAGGAAATGAGAGTGTTATAGTGAACAAAATTACTATAGAAAATTAATCGCTGGGACCGGAACCAAGGAAAAAAAGCGTTATAGCCTGAAAATCGTTACAAACGGGAGAGTAATAACGAAGTTTCACCGTAGATTGATATGCGCATACCGTTATATTGTAAAATAATTGGTATCCCAAACTCCATCGTGTCCAAAATTTTTGTAATACACTGTCTTCCTAAAATTAAAATTATGCATTAATTTATTTTTGTATTCTTGGAGATAAATTAATAAATAAAAACGGGTCAATAATCAAAATAATAAATAAAATTATGTATGTTAATACCCAGATCTTTTACTACATACCTTTTAATTTTTAACAATTGCTCCAATATTATCGTTAAAGCGATTGGATACACTTTGAACATAAGTGTAAAGAAGATTTCGATCATGTGGACTATCCAGTTCTGTGAGGTAACGAAAGCATTTTAAAATTTTGTCTGTAGCATTTGATGGATTAGTGCCAGTCAATTTATAGAAATGTTCCATTAAATATTTGTGTTGAAATACGTGGGGCCATTCTTGTATTAAATATGTAATAGGATAAAGTGGGCATTTATTGAAGCACTGTCTCTGGAGACAGTATGTTTCTTGCTATAATGTATAGATGACTTCATTAGGTAGTGTTGCATCATTTATCAGTTTTCTCTGTCTTCCAAGAAATTAGGTGATGAAATAGTACTGTTTGAAGAGCTTGATGTACTTATTGATACTGTTGACATGGAATTGAAGCTATGTCAATTAACATCATCTAGCATAAGCAAAATAACTTAATTTTTATAAAATAATAAACAGTCATCATCATCAATTTCTGTACCATCCTTTTTAAGCACAATTTTTATATTATCTCCATTCTGTTTTTGAAATTTTATGCATGTTGAAAATGCCCAAGTTTATTATTTTCTAAATATTATGTGTACTTAATTTATAATATGTAAGAGCCTTGATAATGTAAACTTTGTGCAATTTGGCATGGTTAGTGATAATGTATGTATACAATAAAAAATAAAGAATGTATTTAGACTAATAAAATGTAAATGTAGGAACTATGATTTTAAAATAAGGTTTTTAAGTGAACAACTTAATATTTTAAAGATACTCAAAGTTTTTGGATAATTGAGGCTCTACTGTAATATTAAATGTTACCGTTTTCATTATTGAAAGGTCATTTAAAACAATTGATTTTCTAATTGCTCGGTTCTCTGACCAAATTTTTAAAACGTTCATTGTTGACGTTAAGTTAAAATAATTTAATATAATTAAATATTGTTTTAATTAAATCAAGTACAAATTTTGTTTATATATACACGTAACACATATATTTTATATTTTGATAAACCATTCATATGTTAGTTTGTTAGAAAATATGTAATTAATAGACAGATAAATTATAATAATAAAAACCTCTTGGGCGATTGCAATTAATGAGGGACAATAAGTGGGAAAATTAAAAAAAAAATTAAAAATATATATCTAAAAAAAAAGGTCGATTTGTAGAAATTCAAATGCATGCGTGGCATAATCACTAAAATCTTATGATTATTGGGAAAAATAAGACTGCGCTATATGTTGTCAAATAAATGGATTTTAGACTAAACAGCTCATTTGTTCCCCCTTTGCTCTGATTAAAACTCGAACATGTTGTATAGTGGTAAGAGAATGTTTTAATCAATATAGATGTTTTCTTACCTTTTATCATGGACACCACACACACAAAAAATTGCCAACAATCCAAACGAATTTGTGCATCAATTCATAATAAACAATGAAACGTGGATCTATAGACACTGTCCAAAAACACAAATATCAGCTGGAAAGGTTTTGGAGTGATAGTTGATTTTATTTTTCGAAGAGACGAACATTTTCAGGGGATTATTACGTTGATTTATTGGTCCACTTGAATGATGAAATCAAGAAAAAATAGATGACATTTAGCAAAGAAGGATTGTTTCACTAGGATTATGAACCAGCTCGCAGTCGATGGTGAAATTGAACCCATTGGACTGTGAGTTCCTCTCTCATTTACCATATTCTTCAGATCTGGTCCCCAGCTTCTACTACGGGTTTCAAAATTTATAAGAAATTCTCCAGGGAAAGAAGTTTGTCTCAAGTGAAGAAGTCGAATTCAAAATATAGCTAGTTCATAACAAAGAACAATGACATTTAATTTATATTCAAAAAGAAGCGAATCTATCAGATGTTACCGATGGTTTGTGAACCCGAAGACCGAAGGTGACAAATAAATTAATTAACCTGTTACAAAATAGTTAAGAGAAAAGACTAAAAACATATTTATTTTTTCACATTCGATAGTTCTGCATTGTAGTAACGTTATTGTATAATTTTTTTATTATTGTTGTTATATCTCATTTTTAAATTTGGAATATTTTTAATTTTGTTTTATTTACTAAATTTTTTGTTTTTCTTTTCTTAAAGCAATTTTATTTTTTTAATGGCAGTATTTCGAAATTTAGTATTATACTTACTTTATATCCTCTATTTATTAAACATTACATTATACTTTTTTACAATTAAAATCATAATTTGATAAAAATTTAATATATCTTTTTGATCAAATATTTTTTGTAAACCAAGAAATGTGTATTTGAGTGTTTTTTTAAATTAAAGTTATATAAAAAAATATTTTATTATGTTTTGATTTTTACAAAATAATATTTAATTTTTGGTGGTAGTTATTAAATGTTTTAAAAACATGTTCAATTTCATTTCCAAATGAACAAATAATGATAACCTCTACATATCTTTTATATAGACTAATATTAACAATATTTTTTAATAGTTTATTTTCAAAATCTTCCATTACTAAATTAAGTCAATTATAATTAAATTAAAATAAAATAAGGAAAGGGTACAGAAAGGAACGGGAAACTATAACGGGAAGGGGACTGAACTGGAACGGAAAGGGAAATAAAGTGAAATAAAATTAAAATAAATTATAATTAAATTAGAATAAAACAAGGGAATTTAAAGAAATATCAAATACCCATCAATCACAAAATTTCATCACTTGTAAATTCAACGTCTATAAATTTTTAATAAAAAACGAAACGTTGGGATTGAATCGGGTAGGAGAACAGGAAGGAAAATAAAAAAAAAGTAAAAGAACTAAAATAAAATATGTTAAAATTTAATTTAAATAAATAAAATCAAGGAAGGGTACGGGAAAGGGCTGGACGGGACGGGACAAGAAGGTGCGAAAGGAGAAAAGGGTGAAGAGATAGTTAAGATCAAGAAAATATATTATGTAATCTATGAAACAACAACCACACCTATTCTTCTCGTTCTAACAATGTCTTCGCATCTTTTCCACTCTCTCCATGTATATTTCACACTCGCCCCTTTTAAAAAGACTATTTACTGCAACTACTTTCGAAGAACGGGTACGTTTGCATAGTTTTTAATAAAGTAGAATGCAAAACTCAAGGAGATCCGTTCAACAAAGTACTTCCTTGTTAAATACCGCATAAGTCCATAGATGGTTTATTATAAGACAATAAATTTATCACCCAGTACTACCCGGGGAGGTTGTTAATTTGTACCGCGGCACACATCCACGTATTTAATGACAAAGAATGTGTTATTTATCAACGTAACAGTTACAGTGCGCATAACGTACGTACATGTAACATATTAAAACATAACATGAGCATAAACAGAAATAATTATTGCGGTTTAATATCTCACGGTTGAAAGGCGTACTAAAATCGCGGACGTAAAAAAATGTCTGGTTGTTAATAACGTACGGAGCGAAAAATCTCTACTCCTCTTTATCCCATCTTAGATCTATCTTGACAATAAATCTAAAGTTACTGTACTTAGTTAAATTGTCTATTAGTCCCACGGTTTCGTATTAATCTTCAGTTGTTTGAGTAGTACCAATGAGTACCAACTAGCATTCGCGTTCAATACCGATATAAAGAATAATTTTTCTTTTGGGGTTTATTTCAAAATTCTCACCGATACACACCCCTACATTGGGTACTGAGGTACCATGGGCAATATTGGTCAAAAATCTGGCAAAAACTTGATTTTACGACTGTCTAAGGATAGGATATGGTAGTACTCTTCTTACATCATCCATCTTTGAGACTTGTTAATACGAAGTGAAGTACTACAAGATAGTACCATTACTGGTATAACTAATCCAAGGTTTTGGATTAAAATAGACCATAATGCGATCATAACCCCGACGACCTAAGGTAACGTTCGTGGAACTGCCTTAATTTACCCAAATATTCATTTACGCTGAACCGTTTGAGGCTATGTCAATTTGACGAAATTAGAAACGGAATAAATTAAAATAATTACGGCGAGCCGTTCGAAATGTCATAATTCTAATTCGAAAGTCGAAGAGATAAAAGTGAAGCGAGTCTTTGTGTTCATAGTTTGGGAGTGCTCTGCTCTGCCGTGCGCTGCTCTGCTCTGCTCCATTTAGGTCATGCGGTACAAGTAAAGTACGCGGACAATGACCATGCTCCGTAATAACAGGTTTAGTCTAGTCTAGTGCGGGTGGATGCTGGCCTGGACCATGTTGAAATGCGGTTACAACGTCCGAGAGATTACGCTCATCCCTCCGCCTACACCGCTCTTTTGCTTTGCTATGCTTTGCGATACACACGAGAACAACAGGCTCGCGGTTATTCCACCGCTGCTGCTCTCCTCGCAGTACCGGTACTGCTTTTCTCATCTCATCTGCTCTGCTCTGGTCCCCTTCGAGTCGCTCTGGCTCCTCCAATTCCGATGGTATACCATAATACATTCTATCGGATGAGATTTCGTAATGGGTACTGCTCTCTGCGACTAGCACGGCAATATCGTACCGGCACCGAGCAGAAAAATTCGATTCTTGCGTTTCACGAACGCGGGAGGCTTGCAATCACAACGTATCAAATAAGTGATCACACCGGGATAGTACTACAACATATGTGATACCACGAGCGTATTTCGTTCTTAGTTTGAGCAAATTCTAAACCACCTTAACCCTTGGATCTAAAGATATTTTTCATAAAATCCCGAAAATTATGTATAATCATTTTATTTCAGTGGTACTACCTACGTTAAAATTGATGTAGTATTGTAGGTACGTATTTCCATATCATATTTGTATTGTAAAATTATATTTTTGAGTTAGTTTATGTGCATACTTGGCAATCATTAAGCCAATTCCAACGAAGTTTATAGGATTACGGAAGTTCTTTGAATGGTACTCATTAGAAAAACACACGAGATTATTATAAAGATTACTCCCACGCGGCGTTTATTTGCATATAAAATGGGCGATTATGTTTTTATTTAATATTTTAGTCGCCACACGCTGCGAGGATCGTTTAGTACTATATAGTAAATTAATTAACAGAGAAATGGTACCAATAAGCCGTCCGATTTAATAATCCGTTCGGGTTTATTCGAAAATGTGTTTTACGACCGACATAAAATGGTTACTAAATGAACGTGTAAGTGTCATGAAAAATACATAAATGCTAGATAATAAGTTCGGGGGTACTGCCTGATTGGTGCCATTTGCATCCTTCTAATTAAATCCCGCTCGGCGTCTTTGTGTATACCAGCAATCGGCGAGCTGCGTGGTAAATCAGGAGAGTAATGTGCTCGAGTTATTTAGTTAATACGTTGAGTAAATAGATCATTATTTTCACTTTCTCATTTGTGAGCTGCTAGACATGTGGGAGGTCGTAATTGATGCACAATAGGCATCGCCGCAAATAGCTAACTACGGCGATGCCGCAAGTTACAGAGAACCCAGCGAACTGAATTCGCGCTAATTTAAATAAAATCGGCGGTACTTTTACATTTATGCGTCCATGGGAATGGGATTACTTGGCCGTCGGCGTCGCGACGTCACGCAACAGATAATAATGGCGTCTTAAAGCGGCCGAGCGCTTTGACAACAAGGAATTATTGGTTGGCTGGCTTATACCACGAACGGATTTAGATGTTCACCTTTAGCTTATCAGAGGCAGTAAAACCGATGGATTTTTCATGGTACTTGTGTGCGTAAAGAAATTGATTCATGCGACAAGCGCAAGCAATCGGCTAATGACTCGCCTGAGTATGGACGCAGTAAGACGCCAGGTGGTTGGTTGATGTCAGTTTTTTCCATTAATTCAATCGACAATGGCTGGGGTTCGAATTGTGAACCCCTGCAGTGGATATTAGTACTTTAAGTACAAGGTTACCTAAGTTGACGTAACCTGAGCTGATTTAACCTAAGCTGATTTAACCTAACCTGAGCTAACCTAAGCCGTCCTAATCTAAGTTGACTTAATCTAAACTGACCGAACTTAAGCTGACCTAACATAATCTGATCTAACCTAACCTAATCTTACATAACCAAACTGTCCACCTTTGATGTTTTTACGTTAGGTCTTACAGTTAATTTTCTAACCAGTCTTCATAGCATTTAGACACTAAATGTTAGTATCTTTATAATCGTAGACATTACAGTTAGCCTTCTAACTTCTATGGCATATATGTCGTTTTACTCTTACTATCTTTGTTTTAATAGGTTTTGATGTTTTTACAACCATAGGTGTTAGAGTTCATTTTCTAACGATTACTGACTGTATAAGTTTTATGTATTTATAGGGTTTATAATTACTTTTCCTACTGGTGTCTTAAAGCCTTTAGTGTTTTTCTAACCTCACGTTTCAGCCTTTCAACCTGAATGTCTTTATAACCTTTGGGGTGTTTATCCATAACTTCTTGTCTTGCGATTCATGTTTCAACCTTTAGCGGCCTAATAACTTTACACATTATTAATTTTCTAACTTGTCTTTATTGAATTGAAATAAAAATGAATATAATCGGAATAACCTACTCTTTGAACAATGACAAGTCAGCAATTAAATTGTAATTCAAATGAACTTTGAATGATTATAATAATAATGGTAGTAAGCATAATAGTGATGATAATGATATAATTATGATGAAATAAACTAATCATAGTAAAAATATTGATAATAATAATCGGTTGGTGGTGATAGTAACAATGACAATAGTAATACTGTTATGAATTTAGAGTTTTAGTCGGTCATCTTTCCTATTTTTTTTTTCGGGTTGATGGTTGTTTCGATAAATTAACTTGTTGGAATTATTTTATTTATACTTATTTAACTTATTTGAAACTTAAAACTATTACTTAGAACTAACTTAAAACTGTTTAATGAATCTTGAAGACTTGGTGTAGACTGGCTGTACTATTGAGACTAATATAATATAGTCTTGTAAACTACGTCACCCACCCGAGCCGGTACAGAAGGGTAAAGAATATTCCAGAAAAAGAAATTTCTTGTGAAGCTAATGTGTTCCACAACTGCAAATAGATGCCTAGGTCGAATTCTTGGACAATGAAATTTAAATGTGCGTAATAGAATGTTTGGCTATAAACTCTTAAACTCAAGGGTATCGCGTGTGAAACTGAAAATTGATTTGGTTCTTATTGAAATTGATTATCTATAGTTTATCAAAAGTTCTATCGAAATTTAATTATTTACGGGTCGTAAAGTTACGAATAAGGAAATAATATCGCACCCTGACTGCAATACTGTAGTAAGTTTTACGTTTTTCCATGGTATTTTAACTAACATACCAGGGTGCGATATTAATATCTATGTTACAAATGAATCTTAACAAATTACAATAATAATATTGTTTAAATATCCGCTACAATACCGACAAGAATAATAATAGCAGCACTACTTATAATACATTAGTTATTAAATATATTAGCAACTACCTGGTGTTCAGATGAATGTGTAACAAAAACTATAGCTTTGGCGCGCATTTGCCGCATCTTTGAAAATCAAACAACGCCAGGTTTTTTGCGTTACACATTCACCCACACACTCGGTATACTACGCAATATGTAGTAACGTGTAGTACCTGCAAACGATCAGTCATTAAACTTAACACAAACACTTAGTGAGTAGTACTAGTACTAATAACCATAATGCGAGATGATGTAGAGATGATGGTGTGGAGGAGTGCGCTGAAAAGATTCGCCATAAAGCAATATCTGCATCACGGGCATACGTTCATTTTTATCATCTCCGGTCTTGTGTTATTGTATTGTACATGGGAATAATACAACATAGTAAGAGCATCATATCTCTATAGACGGATAGAAGGGGCCGTGAGTAGGAAGGGTACCGCGAGCAGAGTCAGAAGTCTTTATGCTTGTTGAGGTGCAAGTTCGAACGATCCGATCCGGCTGGGTACCGAGGTACTAACTCTGACGTTCACGTTCACGTGGTTTTTTCGCGGGGTGCTAAAAACAATGTGTGTGCTTTAACGGCTTATATGACATATTAATTAACGTACCACCATGTTTACACGGTAATTTTATTTTTCATTTGCTTGCTGTGCTGATTGTTTTAGTACCTCGTCGGTACTCCTCTTCTGCATGCAGTACCGAGTACACCTTCACATAATCTCGTTATGATTAATGATCTTATTTGATTGGCATTTTAAAAACTATTTTACGGCCGGTTTAGTACACGAGATGGATTTTACTTTAATGTTGCGTTGCTAATAATGCGAATTACATTGTTAGTACTCATCAAGTGTTGAGCATTTGTTATTCCTTCGACTCGCGAGTGTGTAAACAAACGTTTAACCAATATCCCATGATTAAATGCGTGTGTATTTATTTGTTTATGTGTGTGTGTTTGTGAGCGTATGCGTGTGCGTACCTAAGTACGCACTTACTCCCAGGTTGATGACAAGTGATGATGGGTGTACTCGATATTTTATAACACCAATATATTCAATATCAATATTATATTTCATATCATTATTTTAATTGATGCCATTATTGTATTTGATATTATTATTGTATTTGATATCATTATTGTATTTGATATCATTATTGTATTTGATATCATTTTTATATTTCACGTCGTTATTATGTCTTAAATTTGTACAATTTCCTAAGATGCAGATATGTGTAAATTTTGCCCATCTAGGAAATTGAAATATGTTCGACAATGTCCGAACTATATTCGCCAAGCGAAACGGTTTTAACTTAGCGATAAAATCAGGTTGTTTGTTTTTAGAGCCATTACGTCCATCAAGTATAGTTTTCCTGCGCCATCCACAATCGATTGTAATAATTATTATCTAAAATAGCTGAATGTGTAAATACGTATAGGATCTTTATTAAGACAAGATGCTTTGTTACGCCACTGGCTAACAGGCTCAAAAGCGCTAACAAAAGGCATGGTGAAAAGAAAAATGTTCGCGGGATGTTACAGTAAGGCACTGCAGAAGTGAGGTTAACGTTGCGATAAGCGAGAAACCCAATTATTTTCTTCGGGCGCAAAAAGACTTAAAATCTGAATGACATTTAGAAAAATCGAATTAATTTTCCAAGTTCCGAACTAACCCCAAACGATTCAATTAACCTTAAAACATTTACCTAACCTCAAAAATCGGACAAACTGAAAAAACCTCAAAAAATCCGAGTAACGGCAAAGTGTCTGACCAATCTGAAAAAATCTGACTAACCGCAAAAGATCTGACCTAACCTCAAATATCCGAATTAACCTCAATAAATCCTTTATCTCTAGTGTTTTGTTTTTTCTTTCACCGAATAAATTATTGTTATTATAATGATCATCGGTGCGCTCTTTTTTGTTATTTAAAATGTTTAAGATGCGAGATAAGTGACTATATAATAACAAGTTGTCGGTAGAGAAATATTTAGTCCTCACCTACAACATAATTTATAGCAAGTTGAGAGAACTATCCCCTTTTAAGGCGTTCATTTTAACATTTAATTATAACAGGGCGTGGGGTAGGACTCCGGTTTCTGAATGCGAACCAGATATATATACCATCGCTTTACTTGACGGTTTTTTATTGTGCATCAAATTCGTTTTCTCCTTATCTTCTTTGTTGTGTGCTTAATTTTTTATCTTCGACGCTCTGGTGACCGTTAACACCAGTTTAATGTATATTTCGAAAATTAGTTGGTCTTAGATTTATTATTACACTTACAATACAGTATGATAAGATGTAAAATTTTCGGTAACCGCAAATTAAAGTAAAAAAATACAGCAAACAACTATCAATAAATTTCTGTTTACCCAGAGATGTTTACGTTCCGTCAATTTGATTGCTTACATTCAATAAATTTGATTGCTGTTTGAATCTTAATTTTAACTTTTAGTGTGATTCAATTTTACCATCGTCATGTTGTCATAAATTTGCAACCCCATATAAGTTGGTGGTGTGCTTTTTTATTGTTACACTTTTTTCGTAATGTCTAAACGAGATCTCACATATTTGTGCTTGCCAGGAAGGACTCCGCGTATATGTCAATGCTAATCTATGGAGGTCGACGTCCACTTTTATCTACATTTGATTTGACTAAGTCTAAATAACAGTAAGGCCGGAGAAGATATTAATAAAAGTTGTTATTCCTTATTTCAGAAACGTCGCTGATTTGGAAGATTCGAATCCGTACCGTCAAAGGTAATTTACAATAGATATTATTTTCTTTGTCGAAAATTGGCTTTCGTAGTTGGCATTTGAAAAAGGTCTTCCGCGCCACGAAGAAGTTTGCAAGTTTAATATAACTATAAGAAATTCACAACCATAATTCACAGCCATAAAAAATTCACAATCATAAAAAAAATCGCAATAATAAAAATGTTAGAACCATAAAAAAAGCATAACCGTCAAAAATTAACAACTTTAAAAAACTAACAACGTTAAAAAACTCACAAACCTTAAAAAACTCACAACCTTAAAAAACTCACAACCTTAAAAAACTTACAATCATAAAAACACTCACCACCATAAAAAACACAAATATAAAAACTCACAAGCATAAAAAACTCACAATTAAAAAATTGCCAACCATGTTAAGAAATTACCCACCATAATTAAAACGCTCCCCCTTACGAAACATACCTACTTAGTGATGGTTCTAAATGTGAATATTCTAATACGATAATGGAATGTGCTGATGGCAACCATTCAATCCGCGTTCAACCAGTAATGCTTCATAATGCAGTATGGTACATACCATGTGTACCACTCTTTGTATTTCCACCAAAGTACCTCGAGTTAACTTTGCATTCCCATGGCCAACGTAGATTATTTGCATATTTCAATTTCGTGGGCATTTTATTTGAACTGCCCAACGTGGGTGATGGATCGGTGGCACGGCACCTTTTCCATGCCAATCAAAGTCTCCGCCCCGTGCTTAATATAAGTAAAACAATATATTCCAAAATAATTACATAAGCTACTGTGTACCACATAAGCAGTAACACATAAGTAATACATAAACAGTGTCGAATGAGTAGTCCCACAAAATCAGTACCGCATAAGTAGCATCACATCAAAGCAGTACCAGGTCAAAGTATTGCATTATCAAATCAAAGTAATACCACATCAAAGTACCACCACATAGAGTAGTGCCCAAATAAATTCGACAACCTAAAGTCCCACAAGGATGAGGATAAAGCTCGCGTGGAGTCAATTGAATCGTTCTCCTGCAGCAAGAAAAAAAGGAGACCGGCCGAAGCACGGGCCTCTTTTTAGAGGAGCATTCCGATTTATTGTCATACCGACTTTTATTTTTACCAGAACAAACACTCCATTATGAAATCGTAACCTGTTCTGACAGTTATCTTTTAAATGAAGTCTTAATGACTAATAATTGCGGCCGTAAAAACACGCGTAAATAATTCTGCCTCTGTGGGTTCGAACGTACAAATAAAAAGAACGGATAAAAGCGAGTAATCGTCTCCTCACATATGCGGCGTTCATTATTGTGGACGTGCGATATCGCCACGCACGTGCGATATACATATGTATGTACTAATACTATTACTTCTTTCGATGTATTTATTTCGGCTTCAATTATTTGATAATAATTGCTTTAGGCCTCTCAGCAATTCAATTCAAAAACTTTTTGGTACTATCAACGATAAATGACAGATGACAACGGAAACTTACCTTTTCTATCTAACATCGAGTACCGTACTTTACTTGTGCTTTCTTGTCCTTGACATAAAGTGTAAAAACGAAGAAAGAGATAGGTCTCTACTACTTTTCAAAATTTTCTCCAATGCGACATGTGCAACACTTTTGGCTAGTAAGAATAATTTTCTCATAAATAAAAATATCCATAGAATAGATAACAGAGAAATCGTAACAGATAATAAAAGATAATAGATATGAGATAATAGATTCGAGATAATACATAACAAATAATGGAAATTAGATAATAGATAAGAGGCAATAAATCAGAGATAACAGAGAATACATATGATATAATAGAGTTTTAGCCAAAATCCAGTCATACATTTTTCCCATGAGACTCACTGACCCAGCCGGGCATCCAGCGTTAACCCACAGACGAGGAAAATCTTCCCATCCATAATCGCCATGATAATCATTCCACAATCGCGATGATATTCATTTGACGTGCGATAATTAATCGAAAATCGCTCTTGCAATGATAGATGTAAATCATTGCATACATGTTATTACCTCAACACCGTGCCGACCTTTATACGGGCGAGCTCTGTTATTGCATTCAAGTGTGTAATTTATTTCTGGTAGTTTCTATAACATACCGTCTGTAAATAAGAGCTTTGCTTCTCCTCACCTTTTGATATTGGAATGATAGTCTGCACTCATATGGGGATACGGTTACGTGTGTGCTTGTTTTTAATGGTGTGTGAAAGCTGTGCGGTACTGGAATTCAGGATTTAACAGTAATTTGTTTATAGTTGTTTTTTGTTAGAATCATTTTTTGTTAATAATTTTTAGCTTTAATTACTTTTTGTTGTAATTGGTTTTTGGCCTAACACATTTTTAAAAATCTAACTTATTTAACGGAGTCTGTTTCCACATCGCGCATCGTAGGTCAATTACCGACGCTAGACATTGCGAGCACTACTCCCTAAAATTTAGCCGATCCCAGGACTTCCACATGGTCAATGTGTTCCTTAACATGCGCGTAGATTAATTTACAACACAATTTTATTGCAGAACTTAGAACAAACGGTTTTTTCTTATTCGTTAAAATTCTCCAAAGTAGTCACGGCACTAAAGTAATCCGAAAGAATACAAACAAACAACAAACAAAAACAAACTTTCCAAAAGTTAAGTTACGTTTGAGAGTCTTTCTTAAGACGATTTGTTTTACTGCAAAAGCCTGTAACGATATCGCTGAGTGCCAACCTATTGGAGAAATCAACAGATTAATCGAGAAATGCGCAACTCAACTTATTATCAAATTGGGAGTTTCTTTAAATATAATTTGGAGTCATTAGTAAATATTATTTACTAGTATCGACAAATATTATTTAGTAGTATCTGTAAATTTTATTTAGAATCATATGTAAATATTATTTGGAGTAATTTGTAAATATTTGTTGAAATGGAAGGGAAAATGGAAATGAAAACTTCGATAGCTCGTGCACTCGCAAACTATTTATTTTCGTTTCTAATACATTGCTTTGTTTTGTACACTAATGTATCTATGGGAGTAAACATGCCCCCGCCCAATGAAGTCACTGAGTTCATTGTAGAAAATTGAAAACATTCTTAATATGTAACATTTGAAATTATACAACATTTAATTATCAATAAGGGTTAATCTCGCAATCTTTGTTATTAGACGTTTCAAGTGACCAGTAGAAAGGCGAACGGTAACTAATTTCACTATGCCGTCACATCCAGGATGTAATTCTGCGATTCGCCCCATCCTCCATTCTAATGGGGAAGGGAGATTTGATTCTGCTATAAGGACCATTTTATTCAACAAGGGACTCGAATTTTCCTTTTAGATTTTCCCTACTCCAGCATTTCCAAAAATGTTGTGATTTTCATGAAAATAGTGATAATGGTTAATTATCCAATTTATTCGCGGATTTTCCCTTCGAAGAAGAGCTGGTTGCTTAGAAGAATATACTTTATCGGAATTACGAAGTCTATCTCCTACTCGAATCAAACTTTCCAAGTAAATAACGAGGAAAGAGAACGAAATTGTTTAGGTATTTCCCCTCTCTTCAAAATAACTAGTTCATCATGAAAATGATGCTGAAGAATGACAATTACAATTCATTTAGTGGCACTAGAGAGTTCCATAGAAGACAAAGGTCCGGTCACTTTGTGTTCTATAGAAAGTTTTGAATTACAAACGAATCTAAAAATCCACGATACTATCCTTCGTAGAGTATGATAAGAAGAGAATTCACTCGTTCATACAATAGCTTCTCTGGTCCTGTTATTTGTAATGACATAGGAAAACATCTTTACTTCGGAAATATCTTTAGACGAAGAACCGTACACCGTTTTACTCGTCAATCATTGAAATCGCTCAAAATCCAATCCGGACCCTTCCACCATATATTGAGATATAAATATTGAGAGGGAAACAATCCTCTTGAAGCACAATCTGCAGGATTTGAAGTTGTGGGAACGTATACCAGTCATTCACAGTCCTGTGTATTACTGAGCATACGAAACTCTATTAGCTACAAACGTTTTTAAAACGGAAGGAAAGGAATGAAACCACGACAGAACTATTGTCGAGTCTGTGAAAACAAATATTTTATTTAGAGGAATTTTATTAAGAAACGGTTTGATGGAGCAGTAAAGTTGTGTGAGAAGTTTCGCAGCTGAAAGTTCTAATCTGGGAATAGAAAGTATTTTTAAAGGCGCCAAACGAGTTTTCGCCTTCAGAAAAAATGAAGACGACAATCCAGAAGTAGTAGAAGCGTCGTAGAATTCTGCAATTGATATAAAGAATCCGGAGCAGATGAAATATGGCGTTGTGTCTTAATAGAAGGTAACTATAAAATCTCTTTAAGAAATGTCCCCCACTTGGATGAAATTTCATCGGGTACAATATCATCCCAATTCGAACCCAACTTCCATAATTTCTGAAGAAATGTCTTGACCAAAAATATTACAGGAGCAAGAAACCCCAAAGGGCTATATACTTTTGCTCCGACCGAAAAGATTGTCCATTTGGAAATGCATTTAGAAATACTATTTATGTCATATTGAAAAGAATGTTCGAATATATTCCACTGTAATCCAAGAACCTTCGAAGAACTTGACTCATCAAAACACTTCATAGAGATTCTATCTTCGGGAGGAATAGAAGAAAAAAAATGTTCATAGTTACTTGCCCATTTCTTTTTGAAAGTCACCATAATGCAGAATTTCAATTAATTCTTTCTTCACAACGAAAACTTCATCCAAGCAATTTACACCTGAGACTATGTCATCCACAAACATTGATTCTGAAAGTACTGAGCATGCTAGAGGAAAATGAGCACCCTCATCTTATATTAATTGTTGAATCACTCACATTGCAAGAAAAGGAGCCAATGTTAATCCGTATGTAACGGCGTTCAATTCGAAAGTCTGAAGATAATTTTGATTTTGTGATTACCAAAAAATGTGCTGATAACTTCTGTGGGTTGGATGGTTGAGAATTTGTCTATACATCTTTACTATATCTGTAGAGAAAACATATTTAGGAAATCTAAATCGTATCATTATATCAGACAAATATTTTTGCAATTTGGTACCTGGCAAAAGATAATCATTCAGGCTACAAATCGAAGTTTTGTGAAATGCATTGAAAACAACACTCAATTTAGAAGAAGGACTCTCTAATTTAATAACTGGATGATGTGGGATCATGTATTTCGTAGACGAACAAGTAACGTTCATATGTCCTAAAGTTCCATACTCTGACATAAATTGAGAATATTTTTTATTCAAGTCGGGATTTCGCACAAGGCGATTGTCTAAATTATGAAATCGAGACGTTGAACTCTCGATAGAATCTGTCAGAGGTGAAGGAGAGGTCTTAAAGGGAAGACAGACTGTATATCTACCAGAAGCATCTGTGGAATGAGAAGAAACAAAATGTTCGTCAGTTGGGTCTTCGTTATGAATGGATGGAATCACATCCTCATTTTCTAACTCCCAAAAGGCTCGAAGAGCACCAGTCAAAGTCGTGGAGTTAATGAAAAAAGAAATCGCTGAACAATTATTGATTCTTACCATAATGATGTATACCAATGTAGATGGAATGACAGACGAATCACCGGGCACTATATGCATAGCAGGGTGACAATTAATTATTTGGGTGTATGTATTAACAAGGAAACAACCTCTCTATTCGTTAATATAAATCAACACCGAGTAAAAATTCAATTGGTCCAGGGACGTCAAATTTTGGATCCGCCAACGGTAGATCCATACATTTCTCTCTAACTCCGTCCAGTTGGAAGTTCAGAATTTATTGTTTCAAGCACAATAGCTTCCCCAGGCAAACGCTTCAGTGAAGGAATATTGGAGGAACGAATCAAAACAAGATACCTTGCATTTGCTTGTCTTGATGGAAGTGTTCCCAACTCCAGAAACTTCAGCATTCTGCGAAATCTTTTTAGTCCAAGTTTGTTCACTACCTTGTTGGAAATAATGGAAACTGTACTGACTGTATCCAGTAAAGCTTTAACGGAAAGTGCTCTACATTGTACATCTTCAATATGTATAACAGCTGTACTCAAAATGCAAGATGTTCCAGTAGAAGTTCCATTTACTACCACATTCCTCTCCTGCCTGCTTGATAAAAATACATCTTGCTGAGATCATAGTTGCTCTGGAAAAAGGTGTAACAGCGCATGATGTTTCTTGTGACAATTGGAACAAGAAAATTTAGAGGTGCAGTCCTTAGTACCATAAGTATTATATAAACAGTTATTGCATTAGTTAAGCTCTAACATTTGCCATTCTGTTGAGAACATTCATGGCCTTGAATTCTTCACAGTGTTGTATTTTATGATTTTTACAACATAAAAAACAAGTAAATTTATTTGAAATAGAGGTAGCAGAAAACTCCTTTCTCCCAGCCGAAAATGAATGCTGGGCAAAATTAGGATTTTTTCGAGAAGTTGAATTAAATATTGGTTCTTAAACTTTTAAATTAGGCAGGAACCCAAAGAAGGTTTATTTCAAAGAGGAAACTAAAGCGATCCTTGTAATGAAGTAAAAATTTATTGCTATCGATTTCGGTAGCAACCATCCTCAGGCGCTACAGGAGAGAGAATCACAAGCGATAGAGAATAGTACAAAATATAAAACACAGAACATAAAACAAACTAATGAAAACTATTTCAACTCATTAAAGTCGTTAAGATCTGTACAAAAACTGGTCGATGCGCAGCATCGGTATATAATGTATTTACATGTATTCAAAGAACACAATTAAGAACGGTAACTAATACAAAGGTTCACAAAACTTAAATTAAGATTAACAATTTAAAATTATTCTTTAAACACGTGCTCACATACGCCGACCAAAATGCTGGACTTGTTATTCTTTATAGAGATGAATATTTGAATAAAACTCTCTCCTTTGCTACTGATAACAACTTAAACTGAAAAATAACCCACTCAATCAATATACTAAGAGGTTGAAGGAGAAGATGAGACAGCATCAGGGCACCGTTTCCAAGTTATTAAATTGTCATCCTTCTAAAACTATCATTGCTATGGACCCCCAAGTACCCAAACTTTGATCCCAGATAAAGTTGCATAAGGATGACTTTCCCATACGTCCTATAGTTTCTATTAACTCTTCTCCGGCAATAAATATCTCAAAAATTCTGAATGACTCTTTACCTATATTGTTAGACTACCGCCCTTCTTCCTACATCATTGATTCCTTAGATTTAATTATCACCCTTAAAGAACTAAAACTCCCTTCCGAACTTTTGATGATTTCCTTCGATGTACAAAATTTATTTACTAATGTTCCAGTTCTCGAGACGATTGATCTAATCTTGGCTTTTAACCACAAGTCTCCCTGCACATCACATAAATTCACTTATAGATTTTCTTGACTGTACCTTACAACAAATTTTTTTTTACCTTTAACGAAATGTTCTTTCAGATGAGAGAGGAAATTCCCATGGGAAGCCCTTTCTCACCTTTTCTTGCAAATTTTTGCTTTGGAGGCGTTATGTGGATGACGTTTTTGCTTGTGACGTGGCCCCGTTCCGTTGGTTTACTCTTTCCTAGACTTTGTAAATTCACTACATCCTCGCATTAAATTTCCCTGTGAGATGGAGATTAATAACTTCTTGAACTTCATAGATATTACTACAGGGTGTCCAACTATCTTCGCCTCAGAGGGGGAGGCTCTTAAGGTTGAAATTCGCTCAATGCAACTGCATATTGTGTCTAGAGAAACCCAGCCTCTAAAGGAAGTCGTAAATTATAGGTGTCCATCGTTCAGCAAAACTTAAACAGCACGTGCTGTGTGTGGACCACATGTCTAATTTTGAGCAACATAGACCAATACATACAATACCCTAAGATTTATGACCGTTCCTGACCATTTTTTTTAGACACACCCTTAGCTCGCATCAACCTTAAGCGTAACAATGCATTGAGGCGAAGATAGTTGGATACCCTGTATTACCAAAGACCTTAACGGCGCTCCTTTCTCTTTCAATGTCTTTCGAAAACCTACGTTCTCGGATGTGCTTATACCTCAGAATTCCCAACACCACCCTGCTCACAAGACTTCCTCTTTTAGATCATGGTTCCTTCGTCTCAACAACTTTGTCACTTGACAATTATCTGAAAGAACTCAACACCATAAACGCTATAGCCGTCAACAATAGTTTTAACCCACAACTAATAGAATCTCTTAATTGTAAAATCCGTAATAATGAAAACACAAACAACGTTTCATCTTACTATAACATAACTTCACAACTTGAAGTACCTGATCTTGTTTACCACATCGTTACCTAAAACTCATTTCATCTTTCAAAACTTAAGAAGATCCTTCAAAGACATAACATCAAGCTGTATTTTAAAACTCCGACCAACATTGGCTGTATACTCTTTAATACCAAAGATGTTACTCCTCCATTAAACAAATCAGGTGTTTATAGCATAGAGTACTCAAGTCCCTCTGTCTACATTGGTGAAACTGGCCATAGTCTCAAAATATGATTTAATGAACATATAAGAAAATCATTTCTCCGAAGTTGTTCGACATAGTCTTTTGACTGGCCACCGATTCACTTTTGATAACCTCAAACTTCTTCTTGAGAATATTAATTATAAGAGGAGGAATCTGAAGGAGACTCTGGAAATACAGAAACATTTATCTGACCCATCCGTTAAATGCCTGAATAAACAATTGGATATTCCTTTTCGTCCTCTGTTCCAACTGCTCTGATGCTTTGATTCCTTTTTTTACTTTTGTACGACCTTGACTTCGTTTACGTTGCTGTACAACCCTTGGGCTGATCTCGTGATTGTATGCTGGCGCCACCTGTTACACATTGCTTGGCCCACCTAATGGTGTTTCTCAGGAACACGTGTTTATGAAATAATTTTAAATTGTTAATCCTGATTTAAGTTTTGTGAACCTTTGTATTAGTTACCGTTCCTAATTGTGTTCTTTGAATACCTGTTAATACACTATATACCGATGCTGTACAGATCTTAACAACTTTGTTGAGTTGAAGTGGTTTTCATTAGTTTGTTTTATGTTCTGTGTTTTATATTTTATACTATTCTCCAACGCTTGTGATTCTCTCTCCTGTAGCGCCTGAGGATGGTCGCGTAAGGCGACCGAAACCGATAGCAATAAATTTTGACTTCATTACAAGGATCACTTTCTTTTCCTTTTTAAACTTTTGCTCTACCACAGAGGATCCTAATTGTGACACTTCAAGAATTTTTCACTGGGACTGCAAAAATTCCATCAAATCGGTAAATATTGGAAAATTCTCTTTAGGAATAGCTTCTTTCTCAAAAAGAATTCGTGTAGTTTTATCTAACAATCTTGAAATTATGGAAAATAGAAGATAATCGGACTCATCAGGAATGTAGGGTCCATGGAAAGCGGAAACGATTTCATATACACTAGAAAGGTTGAAGTGTTTGTAAAGTTGACCTAGATGAAAACGGTTACAATGAAGTAATTTTGTGGATTTTTGTTAAATTTTCAAATAATTTTGTCCATATAATGTGAAGCCAAAACGCAATGAGTGCTTGCCATGTTTCGGGTAATTTTTGGAAATGTTTGTTAAAGAACTCACCAAAGGCAACGCTTGCCCTTTGAGTGAAGAAAGCAAGTAGTGGAATTTATCAATGTTTTCTAAAATTGTATTTAGTACTAACGAAGAAAACGTTTCCTTGAAACTTGGCCAACGGTCGAGATGTTCGCCGCTGAAAGTTGGTAGTTGAATTTTTGGTAATCTTGAAATTGAAGAAGCTTGAACGATTATTGCAGCTGGCACAGAAGGGACCGGAGCAGAAGGCTGCATCAAAACCCACTTTCGCAGAGAGTCATCGTATAAGTCGGAAACCTCTTGTATTAAGGTCATCCTCTAGAATTGCAAACTCATCGAATCTTCCTAAAGCAGAATAGACTTTAGCTAACTGATCGCAGTTTACCTCGAACCCTTTATATTTCTCTTCAATCTTCTCCATAAGAGCTGAATCTAACAGGTTTCGCAAAATTTAAAATGCCTAAAATTTAAAGGAAGAAAGCAATGACGCAAAGAAAAGAAATCATTTGGAACAAAGAAATCAAATAAGGCGAAGAAATTAAAGAAAGCAATGGAATTATACAAATCAAAGGAAATAAAGAAAGCAAACAAGGGGAAAGAAATCAATGAAAGATACTACAGAAATAAATAATACAAAGAAGAAACAAATTAAAGAGAGGAGGAAGAAAGAAGAGTTGAAAATTCACATGATTAGAATCTCACCAGGCATAAAAATATTATTACTACATATTACTATTAAATGAAAATATTTTTAGTTGCAATCCTGCAATCTCTACAACCTATACCAATTGAGAGAAATATTCTTCAAGATTATTAGTAGATTGCAATTTATGAATAATTTTCGACCTTGCACTTTGACAATATTGTTTTCTATAGTTTATTTACGTTAGAAAGTGATGACACATTTCCATAAAGATATTCAATTAGTGAATATATATTTATATAGTTATATATTATTATAAGACATTTGATATTACTAGAAGAGAACTAGAGATTGAAAGAGAAGATAAAAAGGTATTTAGAAAGGCGAAAAAAATTACTCTATAATAAGTTCTGCAAAAGAATTTCATCAAACTTTTTGTCTAATTTTCTTTATTGCCACAAATTTTGCGACGCATTGGATTTTGCGTTTGGAGAAATAATATTAGCTCCCTTGAGGAAATAATTATTATTTAGTGTTATTAAATTATTTATTTTAGTGTTATTAAATTATTTATTGATAGCAAATTATATTTATTGTTAACAAATTATGTAGTTTGTTAGAAAATATTTCTCACGTGAGTACATTATTTTTACTTTCTCGCAAAGTATAGTGATCATGCGAAAAATATATTTTGAGTGCCCCTGAATTGATTTTACCTTTTTTTGCTTTTATGTCTACCTGGGTTTGTGTGTGTGTGTGCATGTATGTGCATGTGTGTGTGTGTGGATGAGTGTGCGTGAACGTGTATTTGTGTGTGACCATATATATATATATATATGTGTGTGTGTGTTGTGTGTGTGTGTGTGTGTGTGTGTGTGTGTGTGTGTGTGTGTGTGTGTGTGTGTGTGTGTGTGTGTGTGTG
>JAWQRP010000895.1:0-22747 GCA_033557875.1 Quadriops clusia
CAAAAGGGCACTTTACTTGAAAGAGTTTCACTTCCGTTTCAGGTAAACTGCCACTTCCGGTTATCCGAATTAACCCAAAAGTTGATACGAGTTTACTTTTTAGCTCAAATGACTACATACCAAATTTAATCGATCTAGCTCAAGTCGTTTTTGACTTATCGTGTTTACACACACACACACACACACACAAACACAGACAGACAAAAAAGGGCCAAATCGACTTAAAATCGCTCAAAACGTCGAGAATCATAAAAATCTCAAAAAATCTTTTTTCGCATGATCACTATACTTTCTCTGCGAGAAAGTAAAAATGTTTCAACATCAAATACATAGTTTGTTATGTCAATCAATTTTTCTCAGTGTAGCGAAAAAATTATGCAAAATGTCGGCTCTCCGTAGGTAAATAAGGGCTTTGAATAGTTGAAAGTTAGGTTAATTAAACGTCATTTGTGACACCGTCAAAATCAAGATGTTAAGGTAAGTGTCCACTTGAGACAAAATAGTCTCGAGAGAAGTCACGCGACTGAACTCAGAAATGGATATAGACCTGAGAGCAGTATCGGAGACAAGTCCGTACAAATCTCCGAGAGCACATTGATCACAAGTGGACATATTTGTTCCTGCTCGCGAGACTCAGTCTCCAGTCCTCCGAAGATTTTATTGCTGTTGGAGACTTGACATTAATTCGTATTTATGTTTAAATTTAAATTATTTTTTCAAAACGAGTGATAAAAAGATAATCGATAAAAGAGACGATGAAGTGATAGAGTTAATTCATCTCTATGAGGAACGCGAGTTTTTGTGGAATGTAAAACATAAATTGTATAGGAATTGCGATAAAAAAAATGGGTATGTTTGACGAATTTGCAACGAAATTTCATCGATCGTACGAAACAATAAAAGCTAGGGTCTGATACGAATCCATTCAAAAAAATAGAAACGATATTATACATATAGATTATATAAAAAATGGGAAATAGAATAAATTTCAAAAGATCAAACTTATATTGTAGGTTTTCCCTATGTTAATATATTTACAATAATAAATACATATTTATATAATCCTGGATTATTTCAAATTAAAATCTTGGGATTATTATATATTTGTTCTCAAATTCCGCAAGTCAATGATGGCAATAGAATTTGCCAAAACTGTAGCGCTTCTAATAAATCCATAAAAGCAACGTATTTCGCATTTTTTATATGATCTATATGTATATTATCTTCTTGCTAGGTATCATAATACTTTGAGAAACGATATTAATTGCCAACTGCGATCAAATCATACAGCTGAATGGACTCTCAAGTGGAAACGAAATATTTCTGGTCTCGAGACTGCAGTCACTGACAAGTCTCTGCAAGCTGTCGCGAGAGCAAAAGAGATCTCAAATGGACGTCATCCTGAGACTGGTCTCGAGACTTTCTTATGACTTCTTATGAGATATCTTAGGTGAACACTTAACTGAAGATTTTTACTGCTGTCGAAGACTTGATGTGACTTGATATGGAATTCTACATTTGTGTTTTGTGTATCAATTATAGGTAAAATTATTTTTTCAAAATGAGCGATAAGAAGGTATCCGATAAAAGAGAGTGGACTGACAATGAAGTGATGGAGTTGATTGAAATATATGAGGAAAACGAGTTTTTATGGAACATGAAGCATAAATTATATAGAAACCGTGATAAAAAAATTAATACGTTTGACGAAATTGCAAGAAAATTCAAAAACTGTGACAGAAATGAAGTTCAGAGGAAAATCCACAATTTAAGAAACCAGGTATATACCTATACATATTGAACTAAATTAACCCATTTGTTCCCAGTGTACTTGAATATGGTGTTTATAATTTCGTTTTATACAAATTTTGTTGTACAACCACACGTATTTTTTTTTATTAAAAAGCAAACCTTATCTTACCTTACCTTTAAAACTCAAGAGAGAAAATAGAATTATATAATTATGTTAATAGTATTAATTATATAATGTACTGACACTTAACTTTTCATTAGGTATCCCACGAAATTCAAAAAATTAAAAAACTGAAGAGTGGTGATGGCGAAGAGGACAGGTACGAGAGCAGATGGAAGTTTTTCTCCGCATTACAGTTCATTGTACCTAGCATCACCAGGACAAAATCTACGTCAAACATTGTGAGTACTTAGTAATTTACAAATTAATGATGTGATTTTTACTGCATTTTGATTACTACATCTTGGCTCAAAGTGAATACTTACTCGGGAAGAACCTGAAATGGGAGCATTTAGGAAATAAAATCAAAAACCAGGCCACAAGACTTTGAAGTGTTTTTCCATTTTACAAACAGAAATAGGTGTTACATTATTATTAAGTTAAACTATTATTATTCAGGATATAAATCGATACTGTCACTGAACTTCATCAGTAGTTGACATGGAATATTCTGTAAATTCGTTCCTCACGTCTCTTTGGGATACTGAATAATTTCGCTGTTGGCCCCTCTGTAATGGAAACAATGCTCCTTCCGGTGGAGGTTCATTACGCCATTCGCCATTTACAGATTCATGAGTACTGTGGTCTTCGTAATCAACTGAACCATGGCACAAATAATTTGTTAAAGTAGAAATTAAAAAGTCATGAAATACACATATTGCCAGAGTAACATATCTAATATTATCAAATGCTAAATTCATTTGTGTTCCGAGAATTCTGAATTTATTAGATATAATGACATACATTTTCTATAATGCGACGAGCCCTGCTTAGTCGGTAATTAATTGGTGCAGGTTGATTTCGGTACCCATAGGGCTTTAATATGTATAATGTCATAGCAAAGGCATCGTCAGCTACCATTATGTATGGAACTGGCAGTTAGAAAAGACAGCTCCATCAGAAATTCTACCATTGCAACCAGCGTCAACATACATTAGTTTATAATTTACATCTGCAACTGCCATCAAAACAATGCTGTGTGTGTGCTTATAGTTGTACTAAAGGCTTCCACAGTCCGCAGGTGCAACCATCGTAATATGCTTGCCATCAATAGCTCGGAAGCTAGCATATTCTTTCAGTTTTTCCGCAATTGAAGGTGCCTGAAAAGAAACGTACATATTTTCAACTATTACTTTTAATATGATTGCCTCTTTTATTGCTGGAAATATGAATCACTTTAAAAAGATTTCGATTTGAAAATAAATTTCTTTTTCCTCTTTCTTACTTTAGGAGAAAATTAGAAATACATCATTTCTGCATCTTATTTTTACTTTTCTGGTAGATAAATGATAGATATATTTTGTTTTAAAATCAAAATTCAAAGACTTCATTGCTCACATTTGCTGTATTAATTCCAGTTTTATTTTGCAGGATAATATAGTGGACATTTTAGAAATTATGGAGGAAGAGCATACAGGTGAGCCCATAACAAGGAAAAGAAAAATCCCTTGCAAAAAGCAATCACAAACTCAAGAGGAAGACATTCTAAAGGCAGCATTAGAAATTATGAAAAAGCCGAAAGATGATTGTGACCGCTTTGGAGAATATGTGGCGATGGAATTGAGGAATTTAAAATCAGATTATTACAAGGGGAAATTAAAAAGTGCTATTCGTAAAGCGATAGTACAATTTTCTGACATGGATGAAAAAAGCTATTGGTCCAATGTGTCATCATCCCCTTCAAATTCTAGTGCTATTCACACATAAAAATAATGGACTGTATTTAACTCTGTTTGGACTTGTGGGGACACTGGACGGTGTGAAGTGTTAGATGTGTAGGAGTGAAGTTTAGTGGGACGGAAATTACAGCTCAGCGTGTAATTTTAACTCATTGCGGACTGAACAGCAGGAGTAAATAAAAACTGTTTATGAATCACTGTCTAAATGAAAAACTAACACTACGCTCTGAATTCGAATTTTATTGGTTGAATCACAATTTTTATTGTACACCGGTGTGTTTGTAAATCGAAAACATGAAGTACAACACTTCTGAGTGTTATTATAGGTATCTAATAATGGAAAAAAAGTTTTACACCTTTTGGAGTATTTATAACAGTCACAGAGTGAATATAAATATGATACCACCAAGGAGTAAATAAACTTCTGGTAAAAGTGTAATAATGCTTTTAACACTCTATAAGTAGTTAAATTTTACATCTAAATGGAGTTGTTTTGGTGTAATATTTTTCACTTTTAGGTGTTGTTTTAATACTGAGCATTTTCTCACCGCGAAATTTTTATGTATATAGTTTCTCCAAGTCTATCACTAAATATCCCTGTTGACAACCACTTTCCTCCGTTATCATCCAGTGGTGATAGCGAGATTCAAACAACTTATAATTTTTACAATTCATTTTGTAATAATAACTTGTAATTAAAATATTTGTTTTTTCCTAATAAACATAAAGTACTTTTCTGATTTTGCAATTGATCATTACATAACTTTAAATATTCTTCCTTTAAGTTATCATAAATGGCTTGACATACTTTGAGAACTATTCTTCCAATTGTACATGATGTACAATGTGTGTATGTAAGCGGAAAAGGTACTGCAGACTAGAGTAACTCACTCCTGAAAATTTATAGGTATGTATACTCCAAAAATAAGAGTCCAATTTTCAAGAGATTGGCGCAGGAGAGTACAGTAGAGATAAAATAATAATAATAATCATTTACATACCTGTGGCCTGAAAACAGAGTGTGACCATAAACCTGTTATGAGTAGTTCAAATTCCACTACAGACATCCTAATAAAATTTCTGAACTGTTGTGCATCTTCCAATCTCAAAACTCATTTATGTGTGTGGAATAAGCTCCAAATTCATTTCGTCGATCCACCCATTTTCTCACCCAACACCCATTTCTTCACTTTCCGCTTTCTGGCAATTTTGTACGCAATAATAAATGGCTATATAGGGCCTAACGTGAAACCATTCAGGAAGAAAGAAATGCTAATAATTAATAAGTGCGATCAACTCACACAACTGAGTGGACTCTCAAGTGGAAATATTCCTGGTCTCGAGACTGCGGTAACTATCGAGTCTTAGGGAGCTGTCACGACAGCTAAAGAGATCTTAAATGGATATCCTGAGACAGGTCTCGGGACTTTCTCTCGAGATTTTATCTCAGGTGGACCCTTAGCTTAAAGCTAAACTTGACATAAGTACGTATGAGAACATGAGTGTTTGAAGTTTTCAACATTTTATTAGAAAGACAAGAATTATATCAATTTTTGGTGTTGAATGTGCAGCTAACAAAGTACAGTGTTTCCTTACCTAACTTTAGCACCCAATTTTTCTTATTACAATTTGCCGAGATAATTTATTTAAAATTTGTTACTCAGATCCTTTTCTTTAGTTGACTGTTTCCAAATCAGTTATTTAGTAGACGTGGGTGCAAGTAGTAGATTATTTGCCCGGCATTTGTTTTAGGTAGGTTTATTTGTTAGACCTAGCTCTCCAATAATTTTATTAAAAATTATTTAATCCAACATTTTGTTTCATTATTTTAAACATCTTCCGGGCATACATATAAAACAATAAAGTTGAAATTTTCTGTTTCATTAAAATTTGTCTTTAATTTTACAACCAAAAAACACTTGGTATAAAAGAAGGATTCGTTTTGTCATATGCTTGTTGATATTTTCCTTGACATGTTCCACATTCAAAGTATTGAATTTTTATGGTACGAATAAAGCAGCGACGAATAAAGTATTATTATTATTCTTAAATGTTTTTCCTGGGAAATTTCTTGGTCTGTTTTTTTTAATAAAAAATTTATTCAAAGTTAAAAAATATTTTTATTAATTGTTACGACGTTTCGTGGGTTGGTTTCCTCACATCTTCAGGTAATTACCAATTTTTCTTTGCAATTCTAAAAAATTATTATCAAAGTATAAGAATTGGAGCAAGTATTTAGAAACATATCATATGAAAAACCCCTAAATATTTTACAAACACAAGACTTACTAACCGTTTTTAAAATACTTTTATTATATTTTAGTAATAAAATCTGTTTAATTACTATATTATATTTCGTACTCATTTCATATTCTCCTCCTCCTTATCTCACCGCACTTATACTTTGTAAAAAACACTAATTACAAAGAAAAATATCCTTATATATTATTAACAATAAAATTTTCTCAATTGTATAGTTGAAGTTCGTTTTATTGTTAGTAATGTATAAGGATATTTTTCTTTGTAATTAGTGTTTTTTACGAAGTATAAGTGCGGTGAGATGAGGAGGAGGAGAATATAAAATGTGTACGAAATATAGTGGGAGAGATGAAAGTCAGGGGGAATGTAAGTAATTAAACAGATTTTATTACTAAAATATAATAAAAGTATTTTAAAAACGGTTAGTAAGTATTGTGTTTGTAGAATATTTAGAGGTTTTTCATATGATAAAAAAAATTAAATAGTTTGACAATAAAATTCTAAATAATTAGATATATAATAAAAATAAAGGGAAAAAAAAGAGAATAATAATAATAAAGTAAAGGAAAAGAAAAGAAAACATTTTTTTAAATTGTTCTAAATACTTGCTCCAATTCTTATACTTTGATAATAGTTTTTTAGAATTGTAAAGAAAAATTGGTAATTACCTGAAGATGTGAGGAAACCAACCCACGAAACGTCGTAACAATTAATAAAAATGTTTTTAAACTTTGAATAAATTTTTTATTAAAAAAAACAGACCAAGAAATTTCCTAGGAAAAACATATAAGATTTGTAAAAATGTTCGGTCAAGAAATAAATGAAATATTATTATTATTATTATTATCAAACAATACAACAAATCAACGTTGATAATAGGTTATGCTTGCGTTGATTCGATTTTAGCTGTTTTCAAAAGAGTTCAATACAATACGATTTCAGATTTTGCTGAATTGACCTTGGATTCAAATCGTATCGAATTCACAAATTTTCATGGGATTTTGAAAATTGCATCAAACAGAGATCGAACTCAATACACTCATGAAAGCGTAGCAATTATGTAATAATATTATGAATATAATTACTTTGACTTGTTCCTAGACCAACATTTTTTTTTGTTGGGAATGGTACTTACCGATCCAGTTTGCGACAATTGACTTAACCTTAGTCTTTCTGCTCAATGACTTGTTGATCATCCAGAGAAAACTCGGAAAGAGGTTTACGTTTTCCTTCCATCTGCAATAATAAAGTTTTCAAACAAGCGAATATAAACAATGAAATCAATAAAATTTGAAGTGGTGTCAGATTACAAACTTTGTATATATGACCAAACTAGGAATTAATAAATCTATTATTAAATTATTTATATCAAGAAAGTTGCACTATAATCCAGTAAATAAAGGAGGTTGACCTAGACAAAAGGTCGAATAGTTGTGGATTTTTTATATACTGTTTAGGATGGTTGTTTATTGAAAAATTCGAATTTTCCACAAAAATGTTTCCTCCGCGGACGCCGCCGTTTTGGAAAAACTGTCGAATTTCGGCATTTTTTTTAGTTTTTTGCCTATAACTCCTTTCCGGTGCACTTCCTGACTATATATACAGGGTGTTTAAATAAATCATGTTTATAAAAAATTCAAAATTCATAGCGCCTCTTTGAAATAGCACACATTACTAATGTCTATGTCAGTGTTTATACATTTTTTAGTTGGCGCGATAGGAAAGGATATTGGGTTGCATAAGCATCATTCTAGAATTCCTTGGTTGTAACCAGTTCGTCAATATTACACTAGATGGCGTAATTCTTACGGATAGTATGTGTACACTACATCAAAGAAGCGGTATGAAATTTGAATTTTTTATAAACATGTTTTATTTAAACACCCTGTATAACTTCTATACAAAGTTGTAGAGGACAAAATATTCTACAAAATTAGTCCAAAAAGTTTTTCTGTACGATCAATAGCAACGAAGTAAAAAATGGATAAATTTAAATTTTTTGCCAAAGTTTCTTTATCGCCGCAACTTGAGCATTTACCATGGAAATGCATCGTATAACAAGCTAATCGCTGACAAGGAGAAACTTTGTGTTATGATTGAATATCGAGGGATTACTGTACATATATTCTAACAAGAAGCAGAGAAATTTATCTCTGCAATAAATAATAATTTGCTCTGAACTGAAATACCTTGGGCGAACCGAAAGCAGAAGACCTCATTGATTTTAACTTACAATTAATTTATAGAAAAAGCTTCTCCATAACAGTAGTTCTATGGTATTCAATTAACCATGTTGTTGAATTGACAGAAAAATTATGAAAAGGTTATGTTTGCCTTTAGGGTTTAAGTTATCTACTTAAATTTAAACTTAAAATCACAAAATGTCATTCATATTTAAAACTACGTTAGTAACACAAGTTTTTCGATGTATACACACCACCAATTTTTATAATTCTGAGAGCAAGGCTATGAAGAAAATATTGAAAGGAAACTCAACTAAAAGGTTGGCATTTCTTTGGGTCGTTAAGAATTAATTTTCTTTTTTGTATTTTATATTCTTCACAAAAAAGAAGTCAGTGGAAACGTGCTTAATATTGTTCAGTAGTTTAAAATAACAACTAAAATTACACTAAGTACAACTTCAGAACTTAAATGTTGATTCACACTGTATATTCCGTTTCCATTCTATTCCGTTACATAAAATTATTGTTACATATAAATGTATGCATTAATATACACATTCTGTTCTATTCCCTATGCGGATTAATACGAACATTTACATATGTAATGATAAATTTATGTACAAGGATGAGAACGGAAACGGAATGCATAGTGAGAATCCGCTTTAATTCTACATTTTTAGCAAGGACATTCAATAATTGATATTTAATTTTTGGTTATTTCTTTTTAGGAAACATAAATTTATAGATGCTGCTACTTTATCGATACCAAATGGTTTCAATCAAGGTGCTAGTGAAGGTCGTAAATCTGTTAACTGGAAACGTACTGCAGTTTTAAATAAATTATTCATGCGTCACATCACTGATCTGATGGCCACAGGAGAATATGCATCTGTTTTCACAGGGCATGGAGTGGAAATTCACAGAGTAGAAATAGTTCCTGATTTTAAAACCGTTCGAGTTTACTGGCTTGCGAAAGGGACATCTAATGATGCAATTATTGAACGAATATTGACAGAAAATGCTTTTGCTTTACGTCATGAACTTACTCAATTAAGGGTGGTTGGTGTTGTCCCACACATACAGTTTGTGAAAGATAAACATTTAGCACAAGTAATGGAAGTAGAATCTAGACTAGCTCAGGCAGATTTTGGGGAGGATTTTACACCAACAGAAGCTTCGGCTAAGTTAAAGACAGAATTACAACTACAAATGAAGCTGGAGCCGCACGTTAGGAAGCAAATTGAGGATTTGACATTAGATATAAATGCTGAAGAAGAATGGGAAGATGTACCAGAAATGCCGCAGAATGTTCTTGGGCTACAGCACGCAGATATAATGGAAAGAATACAAAAGACTCTGAAACGACCAATCATTCGTAATTTGGGATTACAAGAAGACGTGTGTGCGTCTGTGCAAAATATTGATAGGCATCCTTTTGAGTATTCTAGTAATAAAGCACGGAGGGTGGCTTTCCAAGAATTTTTACAACAGAGAACGGTAATGTTAAATTAATTGGTTATAAACTTTAAAGTTGGGTTGAAACTTTCAAAAATTGCATATAAGTTTATTTTTGTTTGTTGTAGATTCTACAAAAGAAGTTGGAAAAAAATGAGAGAAACCAAAGATTGGAGTTAGAGTATTTGGAGGAGGAATTGGAGAAGGCCCGGGAAAGAGAATTAGATAATAACCATAGATTAAGTCAATTTTACAATGAAGAAGATGATTATTTTATAGAAGAAGATGGCGAGAAGTAGTAATGATATTTTTATTTATTTAGTTAATTAGTAATAGGATGATCCGAAAATATTGTTACTTTTAAATGTTAACTTTAAATAATCATATCTAAGCTCAGAACAAAGTTCATTAATAAAAATAAGAACTGTTAGAATAAAAATATGTTTGCTAATAAGAAACAAAAACCCAAATTTGTTTTTCGTCTTAATTCCGTCTGTCCTAAAAAAATTTTGCTCATTTTAAATTCAGCAGTAGGAAAACTGACATTATTTTCTGAATAACGTGATAAGCAATATAAGGAAATACATCGTTTCAATAATTTTTTTTGAGTTGTTAACGCCATATCATATTTGCATTTATTGGAATTTATAAAAACATATTTATTGACACCAATAGCCATTAATATTTTATAAACTATTAACTGCTATAAAAACATATCTAATGTAAAAAATATTTTATCACATTGAATAATAAGGTTAAAAAATTAAAAGCAAAATAAAAACTCAAGGTAAGTAATCATTTAAACCACCGAGATGGCCTTCATCCCTTTTCCTTTGTTGTTCTAAGCGTTCCAAGTCTCTTCCATCAATTCCTAGTCCAAGTCGCTCAATAGCTTTTTCACCATATTTTCCGTTTAATTCTATGTATTGCCTTGATCGCCTTTTGCCTACATCGGGATCAAACGGAAAACTCATCATTTTGTGGATCACCGGCACTCCTGCGACGTTCCTTTGGATCAGATCAACTATAATGTTCCCTAGTTGAGAAGAGACCAACGTCACAATTGCAGAAAATAAGAAAATCTGCAATAAAAAATAAAGAAAAACGAACTGATCAAAATAGATTTTTGTAATTAATGATTTGGGACTACTTTGCCAAGAGAACAGAAAAGAAGACAAAACTAAACCAATCTTTGGTGGATCTTAAATATTAGGGGAGAAGGAAATGTTGAAGGTGCGTTTAAGTACCTTAAGAAGTTACTAGGAGGATATCTGTTTGTACTTCTGGTCTCCTAATGAAAAGGAAGGCTCTCGATCTTCGTCATTCTCGTCATTTGCATAATTAGTAGTAAGTTCGCCGCCTAAGTCAGAGGTGGCGCTTTTATTTTCTAATTCAATTTAGGGTCTCATGTAATAAATAGTGCATAATAATATAATTATTTGTGCAATTGTATACTTACGGTAATAAATAATTTCATTTTTGAGAAGTTTTAACTAAAGATGAGGTTAAATGGTAGAGATAGATAAAACATACCACACGGAAGATACGTGAAGACTGGCAGGTCGCAAATCACATTTCTGTTGAATTGAGGCAAATAAGAAGGGAAAGTGGTAAAGTGAAATAAGAATGTTGTAATCTGTAATGAGTTTTACGCATGACAATTACCTACTAAGTATTTCAAGGACTTTCTTCAAGGCTAAACTAGCGCTAAAATATAATTCTGTTTTTCTTCATTTTCGTAAATCCAAAAGTTTCTGGTACATTTGTATATTTTATTTCCTATAGGAATAATGATACAGACAATAATTTAGTATGTATTTTTAAATAACTGGCAAAGCGCTACAAACTATGTACAATAAGGATCCGAAAAAAGGCTATCTGTGATAATACCAAAGTAAGATTTATTTATTTTCCTCATTTTATAATTCTATTTATTGTATTTCTTTCTACATATCAAAAATATTCCTTGTGCATACGCATGATGACTTAGAAGTTGCAGCAATAACATGCAACATGGTGGGATTACTTTCTCTTTCCAAAGAGCAAGAGTCTGGGTGTTTCACCTTGCAGAAGTTCAGTAACTGCTCAGAAGAGTGAAAGTGAAGAACGATAGAAACCCCGGTAGAAACAATGCTCAGGGGGCTATTCTTATTCGTAAGTAAGCAGTAGTAAAACTTTACAAATAATTTACCTGTATAATTTGCTTTCTAGTTTGCGCTGTTAATTTCTTGCCAAATAGCCACGGCGACTGTATCGCCCAAGGCTCCGAATTTCCAATATTTTGAGAGGTAACGTATAGTTTATTGATATGGTAATTTATTGTACTCATTTCATCAATTAATAATATTTAAAAAAATCGACTGAATAATATTAACTTATTTTTTTAGACCTAAATACCGATACCCTTATTATGATGAAAATGGGATGGGCCGAATTCTATACGGATATGGAGACGACAAATTGTATCAATATAAAACATTTTCCCAGTTAGAAGGGATTCATTAAATTCTTATACATATTGTGATTTTTGATACATTTGTGTGTATCTAAGCGCGTGTAGAAAATAACTTTAAATGTAGAGGCGAAGCAACGACAAGTTAAAATTTGTTTTCTACCTATAGATGTAAGACATTCTGTTGTAAAATATAAATATATTTATCAAAATATATCAATAAAAACCCTTTCTGTAGGGATAAAAAGAAATCTGTGCAGTTTTTAAATTTTGATGTAATCGTCGCCGTCGTGCGCTAGCTAAAGTGACGACACAGACGGTTCCGACGAATGTAGCACATGGTGAACATGAACCAGTGTTTTTTACGAGGATAACATAGAATTGAAGAGGTATTTCGTCTTAAAAATACGCCCGTTCACTGTTTGGCAGCCGAAAATCAGACGTGTAGCTACTTTTCAGCCTACGACCTCCTTCATTTTCTGTTCTCTTTATAGAATGGAACCGAGATTTCTTGAGGGCTGCTCGTTTTTGCTCAAATGCATATAGAAAACGAAAAATGATATTTTTTATTCCTTCCTCAACGCGTATCACTATTCTACACGTAGGTAAACAGAAATTAAACCTGGGGAATCATATATCACATGTTTTATTTATTTATTACAAAGTTACTACATAGAAGCAATATAAAATTTTAATCAAGTAGAACAAATTAATACATAGTCAATGTAAAGGGCTTATACAAACATTTAGAATTTGATACCATTAAATGATGTACTAACAAAGTATAAACATTTTGCATGTTCAAACAAAGGGTACACCATTTTATTTTCATTGTAACATGTATTTTTATATTACGCTTCTTAAGGCTGACCAACAACAAATAACGTTAACACCAAATATTGGAAAAGTTTTGACACACTTGTATGAAGAAAAAATGAAACAATATCTATCATACGTATAAATGTGAATATACCTAATACATATGTAGAATCAGCCTTGTATTTGTACATACAATATTATTCAATATTTACGTCAAATATGAGAAAAAGAATAATCGAAAAGGTCAACCAATATGTACTTACCAAACACACACTTTTGTATTTTTGAACCCGTAAAAGAATTTAGCGGACAAGAACAAGAAGTGTAAAAAAAAATGTACATACAACATTAAAATTTGTGCTAGTTCGAAACAATCATCGATAAAAAATTCAAGTTGTAATTCAAGGCATCATTGTATCCAATAAAATTTGTTTAAAATTGAAATAGGTCCAACTAATCTCAACAAATTCTAAACTCTAATATATTCTTAACTGACAAATCCTCCGAAAATTAACAATTTCCTAAAGAAAGCTTTGTTGCTTTTAGCTCAGACCTTTTTCAATAACATTTTAAAGCAGTCTTTCACAATATCTATAGACATTTAAGTTAGTTATGTATATCAAAGACTTCCCAGTTATTATGCATCTATTATCTAAGTAGCTACACTTTTACCATATAAAAGTGCAAAATATACAACACATAAGTATAAAAAATAATCATTTCGTTAATTACTAAAACAATTACATACATAATTAAAAAAATAAAATGCTATAAAAAGTAATAAAAACATAATACAAAATCGAGTTGAGAAGAAAGTAATACCTATTATTTGTACCTTATTTCACTATTTGTAAGAACATTATATAAAACAAAACAGATATCTAGCTGGCTAAATACTCCTTTTAAAAATATACATTAGTTTTTAGCTACGAAAATAAATTCCGCAAAGGACGGAGTTTCATGTTTGTATGTTTCGTTAGGAAGGAAAGTAATGTAACTAAAAAATAAAGTTTTATTTATGGAAGTAATTGAAATATAATAAAAACAAAATTATGTGCATTAAATCGATAAATAATAAATATAAAACAATATAATAGTTTATTTGAAATTCCAAAACCTTAAGGCTAGAACATAATAGGTTTTTCCTTGGTTTGGTTTTTGACATATGCTGTGAACCGCTTTAGGAATTTCGGATATTCACGCTTGTATACAGCGCGTAGTACTGAAGCTGGGGCCCAACCTCCAGGATTTACTGAATAAAAAAATATATATATACATAACTTGATATTGATAGAAGCGTAATTTAAAATATTTAATAACTTGGTGAATATTAATGGACAAAAAAACTTACCAACTGAACAGTAAGTAATTTTACAAGTAATGTTATCTCGGCTTAAAGGGGTACCATCCTTAGGTGGATCAATTCTTGTTTGACACAGCAAACATACAGTTAAATAAATCCTTACGCATTTCCCAGTATTTGCCTGAATTCAATAAAAATAAATCAACATTGTATTGCTATATTTAAAATGTTATTTTAACAATTTACTCACAGGATATTCAGGATTTTCAGTTGAATGATTCACGACCGTCCATATATCTGGGCCATCTCGATCGTTATCATTTGGTAGATTGCGCATATGAGACCAAAATAATACATCTCGTTGACTGGCAGGCCAGATACGTTTATGTGTTTGTAGAAATAATAACGTGTCTTCTGAGATTGTTTCCAATACTGTCATATGTTCCAAAGTTGCTAAAAGTCACAAAGACATTTAATTGTAAAAGGACAACAATTATTGCCGAAGTAAACTTACTTTCCCAATCGTATCTGTACTGGGGGCTGAAGAAGTAGTGACACAGTTCGTGCCCTGTGATTCCCTTAACAGTATGTACAGCCTTTAGAGGATCCACCACCATGCCGTCAATTTCTTCTTCACGGCGAAACATTCTCATCTCACCATCCTCAGCAAACAATTGCCAACCTTTTCCACATGCTCCCACGCCTAGTTTGGCCATGTCAACTTCTTGCTTTACCACGTTTTCTATCTAGAAAATAATAAATGTTCTCAACAACTCTTCATAATTTAGATTATAGTTACGGCATTTGAATATTGCAGACTTTTAAAATTTATTTTAAAGTAGTTTGTACTCATAATTAAAAATATAAAATTGTTTAGAATCTAATGACTTCATTATGATAATTAGTTTATCAGTTGAAACAATTACTTTATTTAAGTACAGAAACAAATAAAATAGTAATTAATTTATCAGAAATAATCAGCAAACATATTACTTTATTATACAGTGGCAAGATTATAGTAGTTTTCAAAGTTCAAAAATTATTTTTAAATAACTAATATTTATTGTTTTTTTTATTGTTGATGTTCTTATATTTATTTTTTTATTTAGGATGTTTCACTCAGTATATTGTTTATTAATGTACAGTCTAACAGTTTTGCGATTGGCTTGATTTTTAAATGAAATTATGTAAAATTACAAAGGAAACTACTTACATATAAAATTTGAAAATATGTTTCACATAAAATGCCACCTATATATTACATATAATCAACATATAATTTATGATTTTGTTATTTTAAACTTCTACTTACTTCTGGCCATAGTCGATGTTGTACAAGAGGAGACACAGGTTGTGGCGTGATTGGGGTTAACTTGCCTTGCTGCAATCTTTCCCGAAACTGTTGTTCCTCCTCAATTTTGTCCAGACCTGATTCGACGGCGTCATAAAACTCATCATCGGCAATTACACTGTGAGGCCCTTCCTGAAAACGAGGAATTAGTAATCACATGATTAAAAAATGTTGGGCAATCATTACTTTTTTTAAAATTATAAACGTAAATAGTAAAACAAACACTGACAATTTTGAAACTACACCTATTTTGACATTGATATTCTTCTTTACTTACACGATCAATCATCTTGGTTAAAATATATTATCATGATTATGGTGTTTCAATAGCAAACAAGTACGTATGATTAATATAAAACAATGATATTTATGCTCACAAAATCACTTATCTTTTCTTTGTTAGGGACCTTGTAACTTCAAGATATTTATTATTATAAAGAAGAAACCTACTAATTAAATGATGATGATGAAAGAGCTAATATTTGCAGTTTAAAATTGTGATATTAATCAATCACTTTTAGTTAAATTTAGCTTCTTAATAAACAAGAAGAAATTCACAAACATTATAAAAAAAAAAGTCGGGAATTTATCATATAAAACAAAAAATAATGTTATCTCAAGTACTAGAGAGCGAACAAAGAACTTACATGTTTATTGTGAATTAATGGGCACAGTTTAGGCATTATTGCTACAAATAATAGAGCACGAGTTGGAGAGAAAAGTGTGAATTATTGAGTGTTAGCACCAATTCAGTTTTAGTTAACACTACCAAAAGGAGCACAAACTTATCACTGTCCAAGTTGTAACACAGGTTGAATGGTCATCATTTGATAAATTGTTATTCATGAATTGTCATACACTCTTACATCACAATAAATGAAATCAAATCACTATTCATGTGCACAAAGAAATTATTGTCCTGCATTAAACCATGAATGTGTGTTACTTTCGCAAAAGCTTAATAGAAACATTGGAGAGTGTAACTATGCCAGAGGTCTAATTTGGAAAACAAAGTCTTATTTGGAATACTCCCATGTTGAATTCTGTTCAACAGCCTAATAATACAAATGCTACGCCTCGACTAAAAATAGGCCTCTTTACATATTCCCACTTGAATGAAACAAAGAAGTGGTTTAAACAATTTATACCTACTGCATCAGTTGAAATTCTATTTTTGGGGTACGAGTTTAGTAGATTTTATTTTTATGTCTTATGACACAAGTGCATAAACAATGTCACAAACAATTTTGCTACGAATTAAATATACATAGGATATTTTGGAAAAGCGCGTTTTGTAGGTTTTATCCTAATTTCAATTATTTGCGTAGAAAATGTATTATTTTGATTTTAATGTTAGGAAGATTGTTATTATACAGAAATTAAAGAAAATACATTCTAATGTAGTTATTAAGTGTTGCTTTTTGTTGCATTCACTTTTTAACTATACAGGGTGTTTAAATAAAACATGTTTATAAAAAATTCAAATTTCATACCGCTTCTTTGATGTAGTGTACACATACTATCCCTAAGAATTACACCATCTAGTGTATAATTGACGAAATGGTTACGAGCAAGGAAAACTAGAACAATATAGATATGGTGCTTATGCAACCCAATATCCTTTCCTGTCAATTAGTAGAGTGACAACTGGCAGTAAGACAATTGGTAGGAAGACAATTCGTAGGATAGGACAATTCGTTGGAAGGACAATTCGTAGGATGTATGGTCCGTGGGAGGGGGTTGTCGTGTCATTCTGTAGTGTTAAATTGTCTTCATGTTAAAGTTTCTTATTGACAAATTTAGCTTATCCGCAGTTAACAATTCAGCGTATAATCGGGAGTTTATTGTACTTATTGCAACCAATAGAGAAATTTAGAATAAAAATGAAATATTGAAAATTACCTCATTTGCAACATATTGGAATTAATGATAGATATAAGAGTTTTAGTGATAGATAAGACATTTCTTTAAGGCCCGATTTTACAAACGACAGATATCTCCCAGTTAGTTAGCCAACCAATCAACTATCAGGAATTTTAAAAATAGCGATAGCTGATTGGTTGGCTAACTAACTGAGAGATAACTGTCGTTTGTAAAATCGGGCCTTAACTATACAATTTTAATCTGTTGCAAATAGCTACGTATTTACTTAAGGTAATCGAGACGCAAGTATAAATTTTAAATTAGCAGCAATAGGTTTAGAAAATTTTTTTACATACATGATGGTGCCTTGAATAGTATTTCTTGCGGCTAATGGGTTTATAGTAATCAATAGATGACATGTTTTACAAGAGTGGTGAGGACTCGATAAAAGAAAAGTACTTGTACCGAACTTTGAGCATTAAAATTGTGAATAAATCATGTGTCACACAAACATCATAATCTAGTAAGATTTGTCAAAAATCTATACCTCTAGATCCGGTCCAGGATGTGCAACTACAGTAGCCTTCTGCAATTGATCGTAATAACTGGTAGACAATCTCTCAGCCTTCCTTCGCCTGTCGGTCTCTCTCTCGACCCTCTTGCGCCAAGCTTCCTCTCGCTGCATGACCAAATCTATGCAATGAGCCAGTGTGTCCAGCACTGCCGATGTGGTTGTCCTAAAGGTTATAGCTTCACCTTTGAAATCAACTGATGGCAAGGCAATGGCAAGCTCTTCTTTGTTTTCCTCAAGTTTGGAGTGTTCAGCACATGAATCGAAGTATTTTTGCAGGGTGTCCATTTGTCCGGAAAGGATATCTTTGAACGTTTCCATCTCGGCCAGTTTTTCGCGCAGATTGCGTCCCGTCCTCTTAAAACTGCTACTTGACGCAGTGCTGAAGGTGTTCGACTGCAAACTGACCGATGAGCCATGTCGCCTTAGACTGTTTTCTGATCCAGTTCCATAGCCCGACTCAGCCTGCAACGGAAATTTTATTGAAAAAATTTGTTTTTGTCATGTATAGTTCCAAGTAAATTGTTTATATAATTTTAGCAAATTCATTAAAAATTGAATGTAAATAAGTAGACCAATAATTATTAGAATAAATTAGTTTTAAGTAATTTTATATAACTGGATTTGTATGTGAACTGTGGTTTAAAGTAGCAAGTTGTGTTGGCACTTATGTTTTATGAGTAAAAATGTGCTGTATTTAATAAACAAGTTCATCTTATATTGAAAACAATACGCTTTCATTTCTCTAGTGTAACACTTAATTTGTAGGACCATCCCTAAAATTTAATTAAATTAATTATAATAGCTAAAAAAAATAATGCTAAATTATACAAGTGTAGCATATCCTCCCAGAGGAATATCCATAAATAACTTTCAACGCGTAGTTTTTGAGGCCAGCATTAATTATTCACAGTTTCATTAATGTTAGCATGTTTTCGCATAAACATATTTACATATTTATGGGCATTTAAAATATACTGGAATGTGCATTTGTTTGAAAGTGATGCAGAATTCGTAGGAATGCAAAGGAAATTCAATGTCATGGTATCTGAGTAAAATAAAACGGTGAATTTGAACTGATGAATAATAAATTCGTATTAAGGAAAATTACGTTTTATTTGCTCATTCTGCGGATGGAAATGATGTAATGACTACATAGATCCTAAAGGAATGTGTTTGAAATTTAAAACATGTACTGTTATTATGATAATCGTCAAGGTTAACAGTTTTGATAAATATAAACAAAAGAGACGATAATGGTATACTTTGAATATTTCTATTCTGATAGGTGTTCGATGTGATTGCTAATTTAAAAACTGACTAATTGCAAAAGTAATGCGCATTTATAATCTTGTCGTTTAATTGTTTTTGTTTTTCATGTTTCCTTTATTTTCTTTTATATTATCTGTATATTTTTGTAAATAAAAGTACCTACGTAAATAATATGCATTTAGAAGCAAATATACAAACCACTTTATATGACTCGAGAGCATCAACCCAATGTTGTTTATCCTCGACGGTGTCAGCCCGAAGGTACCAAACGCAATCGTTTACCGAAACATCGAATCTACATTCATCAAACTCATGTGGCTGAAAAAGAGCAAACAAAATTAGGTCTAATTAAGGTAGACAAACATGGGCTGGTCCTCTTACCTTAATAGCAGCCTTGGCTAGAGACAAGGCCCCTCTACACCCATAACCTTTTTCTTGCTCGCTCTTGTAGTATGACAGTGTCCCATTTTTGAGTACGATATAACGATCCTGCCAGCCGTGGATGTAATTGGTCCATTTGTGTAAGACACCAGACAGCTCACTTGGATTTTCTAGATCGGATTCGTCACTGCTGTGCTCGTCCGCCATTTTCGCTCTCACCAACGGAATTTCTCGGCCGAGCTGATTATTAGGCCATAATAGTTAATCAGGAGGTTAATTCATACGTTCAAGTGACAAAACTATTACTGCTCGCACAATAAATTCACTCTAATCTAATGTTTATCTTATTCATCGCAGGGAAATTTTTAGCTTGTGATGCTATCTGTCATGATTTCTATGAAGCACTGCGTCATGGCCGCGGACTTTGAATGGCCGTAGGTTTGGTTGCCTATGCGGAAGAGTCAAGCGACTGACGAATTGATTTAACTTCTTGACGGTTATCAACGATCAATTTCGGGCGTGGGTAACTTGCAAATTTGCTCATGCCCAAATCTAACACGGGCACTTAAACTGTATGGTACAAATTTTGGGTTTCCAAAGGGATCAAGTCATTGAACTAGAAGGGTAAAAAAAATATCTCGACGTTTTAGTTTACAATGGTTTCATTTTACATAAAAGCCATGGTTTAGGACCATGGCTAGAACACTATAATCTCTGTGCTATAATGAAAAGGTAATAAATATCTTATGCAGGTTATTTTTTATTAAGTATGAAAATGAAGTATTTACAACAGTTTGATAAAAGGATAAAAAGGATAAAAGGGTATTAATTATCGTTCATATAATCCTACCTTGAATGAACGGACAAACCAAAATAGTTTTGAGAACATGGTAAAAGTTCTCCTCATGAATTGCATGGTGTTTCCGCAACATTTACTTGTAACCACCGAAAGAAAAATAGAACAAAATATTGCCCGCGAATTTTAGAAAATAGTCTCTCATGTATTCTTTTCATGCTTATTAAAATCTATTAGAATTTTAGATTAAATCTAAGAACAGTGTCTTTAAACATTACAACATAAAATGCATTTTACATCAATAATTTAACCAAACGTAATTTTGACTGCACGCGAATAATCTATTCTTCTTTTCTCGTTTTAAACTATAATGCAGATGAAAGCAAAATAGTACTTTCTGCGTAAGTTTGTAAATTTTAATGTAAAATCGATTAGGAATAAACTTTTTCCTCAACTTATTCACTATGTCAACAAAACCACCCATTTCCAACTTTGCTATACACAGAGAAAAATAATGTTGTAAAATTACAAGAAATTGTTTGTAATTTTGTGACCAATATCACAAAGTTTATGTGATTATAATATTTTACAATTTTTTTGTGATTGAGCTTTTACAAATATTTTGTAATTTTACACCATGGTCTGGTTTGGAATAATATGTGATTTTACAATGTGAAACTTCAAATATATTGTGAAAATCCTAATCATTCTGTAAAACTTACAATGTAAATATACATATTTTTTGTAATATAGTAGGAGTAAAATGTAATGCAGTTTAAATTAAAATTTCAATTGATTCTATAATAATGAATGTACAAATGCAAAAATCTTTAGATATTGTACATATTTACATCCACTAGTAGAATATTCTTGAAGTTTCAAATAACTGAACGCTATACACAGTTAAGATATGTATACTTATCCATTAATAAATAGCTACATTACATATAAAGTGATACTGCTCGACCAAAACTTCCTGGTAACAGACCGTACCTCGGCTCTAGTTGTGCAGTAGGAAGTTCCTCCCTTTCCTTCTAAAGAACGAGGTCTGACGGTCAGTTCGCATTAGGCTCTCAGCAAGGTCGTTTCCTATCTCGTTAAGTACCCCTGCATTATATACAAAAGCGCAAAGTATTTGCTTTTTTTGCTGATCGTATATCTTAGTAAATGGGTACCTAATAAAAACATTAAATCTTTATAAATGCTTCAAGCATATCAAATTTAATATCGATTTAAAAAAGGTTGGAAACAAAACATTTTTTTTATGAGAATAAAAATCTATACTTAAGAAAAACAATTACCTACTTTCTGATAAAAAAGAAAATATTTATTGCTAAACGCTTTAATGTAACCTATTTAATAGGTTATGTATAAAAAGAAAAGGGAAACTTTTTATTTGCCTTAGCAAATGTTTTACAATTGTCCGTAGCCAAATTAAAATCAATGGCCCCTTTAAATTGCTCTTGCATTGTACTCTATTTCTTCAAACACCCAACTTGGGGTATATAAGGTAAAAGATTTTATTTGAAACTCAGTTGCTGAAAACGCGTTAATATTGTTATCAGTGGAATTCAGTGCCATAAATTGTTTTTGCTTCAAATATTGTTTATGAAAAAATGGACATATATTTTGTAATTATCGGCATTTCTTATAATTTAATCATTAAAAATCGCCCGACATATTCCAAAGCAATAATAATAATAATATTGCGAAAAGAACCGGTATTTGGTCGGTCACTCCACAAGGAGATCTGAATGGGCGGTGACGCGACGCGCCTATCTTTGTTCGGCCTAGTGCATACTCTCTCTGCGCCAACTAACCGGAGCCTACTCAAGATTTTTGCCAGGAAGCTTTGGTCGAACAGTACATGTGTACATTTTAATAAAATAAGAACAAAATTGAGAAGTATATTTAGGAGGTAATCAAGACACTTCTTGGGTTTTTTTGGTATTGGTTTTATTGGCGACGTTTCGCTCCACTAAGTGGAGCCATAGAACTGGCCTGAGGATGCCCACTTAGTGGAGCGAAACGTCGCCAATAAAACCAATACCAAAAAACCCCAAGAAGTGTCTTAATTACCTCCCAAATCCACCACCTTGGCACTGGAACCTACACATATTGAGAAGTATAGTTTAAAAGAAATATATTTTCTTCAAAAATATAAAAAAACATAAAAAATTTAAAATTAAATACAGGGTGGTCCAGCTAAGAAGGGCCACTTAAATTACAGCATTATTAACAAAGTTAGAACAATAAATCTTGCGGGATTTACTCAGCACCTAAAGAGCTCCAAAAAACGCTAGTAGTGTTTTGTTTTGCCGCGCATAGTTTTTGCGCAAGCGCACTTGGATCCATAAAAGTGATGATGAAGATGAATTTTTTTTTACATAT
>JAWQRP010000896.1:0-22742 GCA_033557875.1 Quadriops clusia
AGCACAATAACTCACAAACTTATGAGTAGAATATCATGAAATTTTAACAGCTTTCTTTAGAAGGTTAGTACTAACTGAAAAAGCGGTGAATGCAATAAGACTAGCGCCATCTATGTGTTAGGCCCGGAACTTTTCAACCCATGTGATACATATAACAATTACAACAGAACAAAACAAAAATAAATAAGTTTCACGGTAATGTGAAGACAGTTGCAACTGATGTATTCCACGTATTATCACAGGTTATTGACACAAATACATATAGATAACATCTGGTACTCAAAGGTTGAAAACCTTTTTACTACGTTTGTAAGTCTCGTTGTAGTAGGTAGTAGACCTGCCTCAATGAGAAAAACATCATGACCTATCGCAATGAGCAAGAATAACAAATATTTACTGGAATTGGCTTTAGCAAAAATTTAATCAGATGCATCTTGGAAGATTCGAATGCGAGATGTCTGAATTCCTTGGAGTAAACAGGATGGTTGGTACCTATAAAAGGTTTTGGATTTGCTCCTAACTGGCAGTTAGAAATAGTTCTACGATTAATACAACTAGCAATTAAACACTTACAATTGAAGTACTTACAACAATCGAGATGAAGTACGTTTGTGCAACATTGTTGACTTTGCTGTCTATTGGAGCTCTTCATAAAATTGATGCTCAGGTATGTATGGAAGATAATGTCTTTTGAAGAAAGTGTCTTTTCTAACTTTTCTCTGGAAAAATTAAAGGCGATCCACGATTTAACCAAGGTTGAGACTCTTCTCCAACACGTGGGCCCGCGAACTCATCCAAAGCTAACAATCCCCATGAGATCATCCAACAATAATAGGATAACAGGAGGAGAAGAAGTCGAACCTTCTTCAATCCCTTACCAAGCAGCTCTCTTCATAGAGAAACCAACGGGAACATACTTTTGCGGAGGTTCTATTATCTCAAATACGGATATCCTCACAGCTGCCCATTGCTTATCCGAAGCCATAAGTTGTGAAGTCATCTTGGGCGCCCACAATATCCGCCAGGAAGAGCCTCAACAATATCGAGTGACCAGTTCAGACTTTACCATCCATGAAGATTATACTGGCGGTTTAAAGGCAGATATTGCCATAGTTCATCTAAAAGAAGCTATCCCATTGAGCGAGCACATCCAATTGGTGGAATTGCCTTCATGGGGCGAAGAATCGGAAGAATTCGTCGGAGAGGAGGCGATCCAAAGTGGATGGGGAAAAACCTCTGATGGGGCTTCTGGGATAACCGATACTCTTCGATCTGTAAATACCACCATCATCAGTCTTAAGGATTGCAATGATATGTTCTTTGGGATGCTGGATAAGCAGCACATTTGCACGGATACCACTGGAGGAAAGTCTGTTTGTAATGGCGACAGTGGAGGTGCTTTGTGTGCTAAGAATGGGATGCAGGTTGGGATAACGAGTTTCGTTATTGTTTTTGGTTGTGAGGTTGGTTGGCCTGCTGGATTTACGAGGGTTACCACGTTTTTGGGATGGATTCAGGAGCACTCTGAGGCGGTCATTAAATACTAGGGATGACCATGATGGTTTATTTTATGATGTTTATGTTTATTATTTCTTTTATTTTAATATTTCTTTTATTTTATTATTTCTTTTATTTTATTATTTCTTTTATTCATTATGTCTTTTATTCATTATCTCTTTTATTCATTATCTCTTTTATTCATTATGTCTTCTATTTATTATTTCTTCTATTTATTTTGTTATTTATACATAATTTTTAAAATTATAATCAATAATAATGTATTATCTATGGTATTATAGATCAAACATTCTCAAGGGATATTTTTAGCACACCCATTGAATATATCATTACAGTATAGGTATCTGTTCATTTGTGGCAAGCTTTTAAACCATGGCTTAGGTCGCAAAGTCAGGAATTTAAATGATTTCGTTTCACACCTTCTTGCTCTTGTGTTCTTTTCAATTGTGCCTTTGCGGACAAATTCGCAGGTGTTCAGTTTACCTGGGAAGCATTAGATAAAGGTTCGGGAGAATAGTAGCAACGTTAATACGTTAGTGGCCGTGAAGACGTGAACTTGCGAGTTGTTCTATGTATACTTATTTCAAATTTGTTTGAAGCAAATAAAATGATACGCACGGGAACGTTCATCAGTAATATTATGTAAGTTTTTGAAAATGTAGAAATCTTTTGTATCACATATAAATTTTTGCTAAACAAAAGTTTTAAGATATTCTTTTGTAGGTGCAAGATATTGTTATGTAGATGTAAGATGTTCTTATGTAGATGTAAGATGTTCTTATGTAGATGTAAGATGTTCTTATGTAGATGTAAGATGCTATTATTTAGGTGAAAAATATTATTTTTGATGAATATCGCGTGACTAATTTTCTTTCTTATTATTAGCTGAAAGCGAGTAGGTGTAGAGACCTCATTGACCTAAATATGTCTCTTTTCGTTTCAGACTGAGCTATGAGAGCTTGATCCAAAAGAGCAAGAGTCAGGCGAGCGTTGGGGATGACCTATTGGACTTACCCTCGGGGGTGAGACGCTCAATGACGCAGGCGGCTATGCGCCCCACCATCGTCGAGCTGAAGTCGAAGCTTCAGCAAAGCGGCGACAATGATTGGAGGAAAAGGGTGAACAAATTGAACAGCGCCAGCGAGGAGCTCAACTTGCTGAACGTTAAGAACAGATACAATGTGAGTAATAGAATATTATTACGATTTAGTGTACATTTTGGTTTTTGCAAAAAAAATGAAAATAGCTAAAAAAAATTTAAAATCTAAAAAAATTGAAAAAACTAAAAAAAATTGTAAAAACTAAAAAAAATTGAAAAAACTAAACAAAATTGAAAAAACTAAAAAAAATTGAAAAAACAAAAAAAATTGAAGAAGGTGAAAGAAATTGAAGAAGGTAAAAAAATTAAACAAGGAAAAAAATTAAAGAAGATACAAAAGTTAAAGAAGGTACAAAGAAAATACAGTATTAAGGTTAAAATAAGTTTGAAAATTAATTCGGAAATTGATCGTCTTCTAAAAACTCTAAAAAACTAATTTTTAATTTTTGATGGATCACCCTGTATATTATTAACAGTTAAGAAACGTAGTGCTTCGACGAATTTAATGATACTATGCATATTGATTAGGATTTACAACAAGTAGACACAAATTTTGCTTAAACCTTCTCCAAAATGACATGGGACATCCTGTATTGCAAATATGACAATACTGTTAAGAACTGAACATTTTAATATTATATAATACAGGGTAGATATAATATAGTAGTGTCATTTTAAAAATGATGAAAAATAACGAACAAGGATGTAAATCTCCATTTAAAACAAATATATTTTATTGTAGCAATCCACATGATGAATTAGAATTAAAAACATAATGGAAATCTATTCGTGTACGAGCATTAACCTACATGGTTGCGAAAATAATAAACACATAATGAAATTTTAACGCTAAGCCGACCATGAATTCGCAATTTCGTTCTCTTTTACTATAGTAGCCAGCTATAGCTGGCAGGCAGAATTAAATTAATTAGAAGATTGAGAAAAAAATGTATTAATAAAATAAATAGGAAGAAAGTGTAAAGTGTTATATAGTAATAATATATAGTAATAACAATAATCGTTCTTGAACATATGCGACAACAATTAGAAATGCGATTGCACAACGCTGACAGGAGTTTTCTTTTTATTTAATTTGAAGAAAGTTGATCAATTTAGGTATACTTACTTATGGTTATTATCATTTTTTCGATGGAAAATTATTATTATTTTAAATATTAAATAATACTGTATGTACAGGGTGGGCCAATTAATTTGCCTTTACGAGGTTAGAGGACTTAAGAGGTTAGAGCATTATGGGTAACTACGTCTGTAGAATGTAGTGTGCAATAATTATTTTAAGTCGCCCAGATAGTATAATAAATTAAGTATGTATTAAAAAATGAAATGATAATTATCTTATCAAACTGTAACTGCTGTTATCTCCTATCATATTCCAACAACTTGTTTGTTAGATATATGGTATATAGTAAATATCAAAATTATTTAACGTATTGCAAAGTTATTTTCAATTGTAAAAAATTGTTTAAACCAAGTGGTTGGTGTGTCCATATGGTTAACAATTTTAACAAATTATTAAGTGAACAAGTTATTATATGAACAAATTATTAGGTGAACTAATTATGTGAACAAATTATTAGGTGAACAAATTATGTGAACAAATTATTAGGTGAACAAATTATGTGAACAAATTATGTGAACAAATTATTATGTGAAGAAATAATGATTACAAGTACTACCAAAGCAGTTCTTCCTCGACCGGAAACTAGTGCCCAAGAATAGTCATTACCAACAAACTAAAAATGGTAAAAAAGTTTAGTTCCTTATTTGCCGGTAATAGCTGGTACTTGTTGTACCGTATGAACTAAGTAAACAATCACCAGCGTGAAGCTTTCGAATGACGCGAAATTGCGCACGTAAACTGACGCACAACAGTTGGCATCGTTTTCCAGTTTAGTACCACTAGCAACACTTATCGCGGAAGCAACTTATTCGAAGAAGTGTCCTCGCGATGCACTTCCTTTTGCTCGTCTCACTTTGTTTTCGTTTGTAGTTTTACTCATTCGCGGAAATAGATTTTTTTGAAGGTTTTGAAACGGTTTTTTTGTTTGGTTTTAAATTTTGAGGATAGTTGCTTATTGCATAGTTGCTTATTGGATAGTTTTTTTTGTTAGTTTTTTGGGTGGTTTGTTGGTTTTTTGGGTGGTTAGTTTTTTGGGTGGTTAGTTTTTTGGGTGGTTAGTTTTGTGGGTGGTTAGTTTTGTGGCTAGTTAGTTTTGTGGATAGTTAGTTTTGTGGATAATTAGTTTTTTGGACAATTAGATTTTTGGACAATTAGTTTTTTGGACAATTAATTTTTTGGACAATTAGTATTTTGGACAATTAGTTTCGTGGACAATTAGTTTTTTGGATAATTAATCAGTTTTGTGGACACTTACTCAGTTTTTGGATAATTAATCATACATTTTGGACAATCAGGTTTTTTTTTTGACAATTAATCATTTTTATGGACACTTACTCAGTTTTTGGATAATTAATCATATATTTTGGATAATTAATCATATATTTTGGACAATCCGGTTTTTTTTTGGACAATTAAATAATTTTCTAGGACTGTTTTCAATCAGTTTTTTCGACAGTTTATAATCTACAATTTTCTACTTATTCATTTTCTTAAAATATTTTTTAATCAATGATTTTATTAACACATTTGAAACAAACGTTTTTCAATTAATGGTTTTTAAATTAATGATTTTTCAATTAACGATTTTTCAATTAATGATTTTTCAATTAACGATTTTTTATTTAACGATTTTTCAATTAATGATTTTTCAATTAATGATTTTTCAAGTAAAGATTTTTCATTAATGATTTTTAATTAACATCTTTCAAATAATGTAATTAAACCAGTTTGTTTACTCGATGTGTAAATAAGCTTTTATTCTATAAACAGTTAATTGCAGAATTGTAAACAATTTATTTCGTAAACAATTTATTTCGTAAACAATTTATTTCGTAAACAATTTATTTCCCTTAAATCAACAATTTTTATTAAAATTTTGCAGTAACAGTGTTATCGTTTTCTAATTCCTTTCTATTTAGTTTTTTGTTTTTTTTTTAAATAAATTTGTATTGCCTCTATAATTCAGTGATTTAGTTTAGTTTATATAAATCAGTGATTTTGTTTAGTTTATATAAATCAGTGATTTTGTTTAGTTTATATAAATCATTGTCTTCGTTTCATTCGTATAAATCGATGCTTTTTATTCCTGAGGTTTTGTTCAATTAGTGAGGGTTTATTCCTAAGGTTTTGTTCACTTAGTGAGGGTTTATTCCTAAGGTTTTGTTCAGTTAGTGAGGGTTTATTCGTGAAGTTTTGTTCAGATTGTGAGAGTTTGCGCGAGACGTTTTGATCAGTTTGTGAGGGTTTACTCGCTTCCCTCAATTTGAGACTTTTATCCTTAAAACTCTAAACTCAATGACATGTTCCTTTCGGTCACGATAGTGTTCGTCGCCATCCTAGCCTGTTACTTAATAAGACGTTTTGGCCAGCAGGATGAGCTTTCGGAGAAGTCCTCGATCCTTGCAGCTCGCAAGGACGAGCTGGATGCGGCGTCGAAGCAATGGAAGAGTCGCGTCGAGAAAAACGACGCCGTGAACTTCACCGTCGCAGGACGAATGCAAGAGATCCTTCCCGAGATCAGCATCAACTTGCCCACCAACAAGGATAAGGCCAAAAAGACTCCGAGGGCTAAACGATTCAAAGGAAAAGAAGGTGAGCGTATTGTTGTGCTAGTGACTTGATGAATCAGTTCTATTAATCATTATCAAGAAAAAAATAATAATACAATGGGTAAGACTTAATTATAAGTAAAACTTAATTGTAAGTAAATTAAAACGATAAAGTACATATTTTATACACAACGTTTTATAATGATTAATTAGTGAGCAAGAATCGGAAAATATTTTATTTATTTTTTGTAATAGCAATTCCAATATGTATTTAACATAGCAAAAATGTCGGAGGAAAATTAACATACTAAAAATAAGTAAACAAGGACAGGGAGGCATAATCAAAATAGACAAACAGAAAAGATAAGGAAAGTAAACGCTTCGTTTATCCCGAAATTGGATTCGTATGCACGTTGCCTCACACGTAATTAATGTAACGAAATTAACGTACAAGTTGCATTATTATTTAAAAGACTGAGTACATGTGTAACTTTCACAGTTTCTTCCTTATTCTTAATTAGTTGTCTTCTCTTTTATGTGAATTTTTAATGCTATAAAAGTAAAGTGGAATTTTAATGTGTAGAACCATTGATAGAACGTTATATGTGGCAGAACTGAATTAAATTTAAATGTTAAATAATATTGTATATAAAAAAATTATAAACTTATTTTTAAAAAATTTAATGAAACAATTATTTGCAAAGGTGAAAACAACAAAGAAACATCATCCTCAACCCCTGTTTCGCCAGAATTAGAAGGGAATCATCAGTTCAAGAGGAGCATTTCTGTGCCTGCTTCAAATGGGGATGATTCGTCAAGTAAGTAATATTATAATTTAACAAATTTTTTTTTAAAATAATTATACATTAATTATATTAAGAACATCGGAACAAACCCTAAAATCTAAACAATAAACTGAGCCTTCATTAACCTTTTCTTGAAATGTTATCCGCATGTCAACCCCCTGACATTTCTACGTTTTAAAAATACATCATCGGAGGGAAAGGTCAACTTTAATTTTTATTATTCATACTTGTACATCAAATGACTCTACTAATTAATTTAATTAATACAATCCCACATATCGTATTTAATAATTCAATATTTAATATTTTTTAAAGATCAATTTTCTTTTAAAGATTCATTTTCTTTCTAAACGATAATTTATATTTCAACTATCATCAAAGCTCGGCTCTGACGCATATCTCCTCTGGTTACCCGCTATCTACTTCCTGCAAAGGTTGAATCACATATAGAAATTAAATACTATACATTAAGCGTATTATTATATCTAAATCATGTTTGGACAACAGTCGAAAAAATCGTATATGTCCTTATCAGTGCAATTATTATAAATGTATTTACCAGCCTGATAACGGCTTCCAGTTATTGTCTAGAATTTCTCCAGGCAAGAGAACAAAGTAGCTAATACTTTTCCTTTCTGTGAAGAATGTGCCAGTCTTTGTTCGCTGCCCACATAAGCGCTACGTGTCCCTAGATCCTTAGATATGTTTAATCGGCTATTAAATTGGTTAAATTGGAATAAAAAGACTGGTCAGAACAATAACAGTAAGAGCCCTCGTCAGGGTCGTAGGAAAGTAGGAAATAAATCTCGGAAAAGCGAGAATAGTAATGTTTGTTCGTTGAATACTATCGACGAAGGTAATAAATACTTCGTAAACGGTTTTAATCATAAACGGTTTTAATCATAAACGGTTTTAATCATAAACGGTTTTAATCGTACATGGTTTTAATCCCAAACGATTTTAATCCCAAATGATTTTAATCATAACGGTTTTAATCGTAATTGGTTATAATCGAAAACAGTTTTAATCGTAAGCGGTTTTAATCGTAAAGGGTTTTAATCGTAAATGGTTTTAATTGTAAACGGTTTTAATCGTAAACGATTTTAATCGTAAACGGTTTTAATCGAAAACGGTTTTAATCGTAAACGGTTTTAATCGTATCGTATTAATTACTTATTTAATTTTTGTAATTTTAATTCTTTTTCAGTAAGCATTTGTGCATTATTATATATACTTCTCTTTCAGGTTCTTCAGACAATTCGTTGCGATCTTCCGGAAGGAAAGTCTCAGTTCCGAAACCTGACGATTATACTTTCACAAACTTTTTCAAACCGCTAGAAGAGAAAGTCTCTGCGGAAAATGTAGAGGTTTCAATAGAAGACTTCGATGTAGTCACGAGGAATACCCAGCAATTGGTGGTCCACCGGAAAACGGTCCATTTGCAGCGAAAGCATGGGGCCACGAGGAATCCCGTTAAGGCGCTGGCGGCGAGAACGGACATTAAAAATGAATACACGGAAGTCATCACGGGAGTTGCCGAGAGAGAGACAAAAAGACTGAATATTGAGAAATGTTAGTTTGTAATTTTCTTTTTTCTTATTATTAAGGAAATGAGGATTTAAAATATTGATAATGGTATAATTAATATAAATGACAATTTAATAAAAACTGAATTAATACGTGACTGATTTAATAATAGATCATCTCATAACTAATGAATATAATAAATAATGAATATAATAAATAATGAATTTAGTAATAAATTTAATAAAATTAATAAGCGATTGATTATTAAGAGATTAATTTTATATACAACTTAATAAATGATTAATTTAATAAACAGTTTAATAACCAAGTAATTCAATAAGCAGTCTAATAACCAAGTAATTTAATAAGCAGTTTAATAACCAAGTAATTTAATAAACACTTTAATACATGATTAATTCAGTAAATAATTACTTCAATAAATAATTACTTTAATAAATAATTACTTCAATAAATAATTACTTTAATAAATAATTACTTCAATAAATAATTACTTTAATAAATAATTACTTCAATAAATAATTACTTTAATAAATAATTACTTCAATAAATAATTACTTTAATAAATAATTACTATAATAAAGTAATAAAAGTAAATAAATTGCCACAACATGTATTGGACTCGCCACGAGAGAAGTAGCCGGCTACGTCATCAATTTACATGGAGTCTTATGAGATTCAATGACGTAGCCGGCCACTTCTCTCATGACGAGACCCCTAGTTGCTCTTAAAACTTGCCTTACTCATATTTATTAATAGAAGTCTACTTATCTTTAAAAATTTTAAATGACCGAAATATTTTAGATACAATCGACTTAATTAAAAATGCATTTTGATTAAATCGTATTCATCGTAGATATTGATAAAAAAAAATTATTGTAATCGATAAAAAATATATCATAAAAATTCTTGAGTAGTCTACCAATTATTAAATATATCATCAAGAATGATGCTTTTTTTCATATTCTTTAATTAATTATCATATCTTGCTTGATCTGTAACATTGAACAATAAAAAATCAAAATAATAATGGAAAAATCATAAAAACATAATAAAATAAATATCATTAAAAAAATAAAATAAACATCATAAAAAAATAATAAAATAAGAATCATAAGAAAATAATAAAACAAAAAATATTAAATAAATAAATAAAATAATAATTATAAAAAAATAAATAAAATAATAATTATAAAAAAATAAATAAAATAATAATTATAAAAAAATAAATAAAATAATAATTTAAAAAAAAATAATAAAATAAATATCATAACAAAAATAATAAAATTAAAATCATAAAAAAATAACAAAATAAAAATCATAAAAAAATTATAAAATAAAAGAATTAAAAAAATACATAGAAAAAATCATTAAAAAAATAGTAAAATAAAAATCACGAAATAAAACTAATAATAAAGTCTTAAATAAACAATACTAAACGATAACTAAATAATAATAAGGTGACACAACAGCGTTATACTTTCTTGACAAAATATATTATTACAATCCTCCATGTAATCATGATGTTTATTTAATCTAAATTTATAATCTAAACTTAAAATCTAATATAAATCTAATACTTATAATCTAATATAAATCTAATACTTATAATCTAATATAAATCTAATACTTAAAATCTAATATAAATCTAATACATATAAAAGGCAAAACCCATCTAGTAGATAAAAAAACTAATAATTTCCCCTTTCACAGTATCCAAAAGTTCAAACCTGGCGATCGAAGCCCTGGCTGGCCTAGCGAGCAACGAGGACTTCAAATCCGTGGCCCTCAAAAAAGCTTCGATGGCGAACTACACATTAGTCCCATTCAAAAGCTTAATGCTCTTACACATCAAAGGCCGGCGCCATGTCCAAACAAGACTCGTCAACCCAATCGTCTCGAGCATCAACGAGGGAGACAATTACATCCTCATCACGCCTAAAGAGCTTTACCATTACATCGGAAACTACTCCAACTACATTGAGCAATCAAGGGCTTCTGACGTCGTCAACCATATCCTCCACACGGGTGACCTAGGCTGCAAGACCGACAGGGTAATCACGATTAACTCGAGGAAGCATCAAGAATCGTCGGAATTGGAAAAATTTTGGAAATTGCTCGGGGCCTCCGAGGAGGTGAAATGTGCGGAAGCCGGTCGACCCGAAGAAGACGAAATTTACGAAAAGGACATCATCGGGACGAATATGATCTATCGGTACGAACACGAAGAACTGGTGCCGGTCGACCAATTTTGGGGGAAGGTCCCGAAGATTGATATTTTGGAAACGAATAAAATTTTGGTATTCGACTTCGGCACGGAAATGTACATTTGGAGCGGGAAGAACGCGCCTATTTCCGATAAAAAACAAGCTTTGAATTTGGCCCAAGACATGTGGGCCGAAGGGTACAATTACTCGGAATGCGATGTTTGTCCTTTGAACGTCTCGAGTATTTTAGGTTCCCGGGAGGAGACTTCCGTGGAGCTAAAGGCCGATTCCCGACCGGAATGGGCGCTATTCGCCAAATTGACCCAACATCGGGAGACGATTCTCTTCCGGGAAAAATTCCTCGATTGGCCGGATTTCAGCCGGGTTATCCGGGTTCGAGACGAAGATAACTCCGATAAACCCATGGAGGCGACGACGGCAGTCACCCCTTGCAATGTCGAGGAATTAGTCAAGATTAAATACGTCGAGCCGGACCTAGAAGTCGAAGGTTCGCACTTAGGGCGAGGAAAGGAGTATTACGATGAAGAATCCAATAGGCATTACGAAATCAAAACTTTGGGGATCACGAAATGGAGCATTTTGGAAAACGCGTACGAGAAACTTCCCGACGAGGAAAAGGGCCATTTTTACAACGGGGACACTTACATAATTCGGTGGCAATTCCGTGTTACGGTTACCGGAAGAGAGCTGAGCGGGAAGCCGTCGAAACATTTGCAAATTGGCCGTGACCGCTGCTTGTATTTCCTCTGGCTCGGGGAAAATGCCTCGACTAACGAAAAAGGCGTCGCCGCTCTCTTAACGATCGAGTTGGACAACGAGAATGCTCGACAAATCCGAGTTACCCAAGGAATGGAACCTCCGGTGTTCCTCCAGCTCTTTAACGGACGAATGGTGATGCACAACGGGAAACGAGACGCCAAACGGTTGACCAAAAGACGATTATACATTTGCCGAGGAGACGTTCCCGAGGAAGCTGTTTTAATGGAAGTCCCTTGCTCGCCGAGCAGTCTGCGCAGTCGGGCGTCTTTCATTTCCATCGATAGCGCAAACAGCAGCTTGACGGTCTGGCATGGCGCCAAATCGCCAAAAACGACGAGGGACAACTGCACCAGGTTCGCCGATTGCATCGCCGAGAAAGATTCTAGTCAGTTTGGGATTAGCGACGAGGTGGACATCGATATTTTGGAAGTCGAAGAGGGCGATCTAGAGTTCGTTGAGAATTTGGAGAATGTGAAATTTGGGGAGAATCTGAAATTTGGGGACAATCTGGAAATTGGTAGAAACGAGAAGTACCACTCGCTTTGTGAAAACGACAATAAATTCGACAGGAGCCCTAGGCTGTTCCATATGAGCAGTTTGTCGGGGAGTTTCGCTGCTTCGGAGGTTCTTTGTCAACATAGGAGTTCGAATGTTACTCCGTTTCCGTTCCTGCAAGCCGAATTGTACTCAGCTAGTCAACCAGGTTTGTACGAATTAATCTACTTTTTTTTTACATAAGTTTTATTAGTTAATTTTTTTATGAGTTATTTTCTATTGATTATTTTTTATTTTTTTATTAATTATTTTTTATTAATTAACTTTTTATTATGTTTTATTAATTCATTTTTTATTATGTTTTATTAATTCATTTTTTATTATTATTATTAATTATTTTTTTAATTAGTTTTTAATAATTAATTTTATTTATTAATTATTTTTTTAAATTAATTTATTTTTTTGAGTTGATTAATTTTTTTGTTTTAGTAAAAAACTATTGCAAATTATTTCCTAAAATATTAGATAAGATTTTTTAAAGATAAGGACATACTTGCAAATAAAATACTAAAGAATAACAAAAAGCTGCAAGTGTTTAAATAATAACTTTCAAAACGGCCGCTTTAAATATGTCATAACTATTGGTTGATAATAGGTTACTGTAATCATATAGTCCGTAGTATAGTAGAAACCTGTATAGATTGTTGGGTCCTTGACACGACCAACGACAAAACCTAAAAATACGAGTCTGTCACTGTAGTCTGAACAAAAAGAAAAATACAAGAGGTTTAAGACAAAAAAAAATTAATTTTGATTTAAAATTAATTATTACAAAACTTTTAACAAAAGTGAAAATATACATTTTTAATAGATTGAATCTGGGTTATGTATAGTTTCGAAAAAAAATTAAATACCTTCATTTACCTTTTTTCAACAAAATTTTTAGTGCTTGAATAGTATCTAATAGAAACCAACGCTAATCGGGAGTCTTAAAAGCCGTTTAAAAATTAATTAATTAATTTGCTATTTCTAAGTTCAGTTTACTATTTATCTTGACAAATATAAGTATTAGACGTAGAGATTAAATAGACTCATAATAATAAATTATTAAATTATAATTGAGGAGGTTCCGTGCAAAACTAGCTTTCTCACATTGAGAAAAATTTGGACAAGTCACAAACAAATGTATATTTTTTCGTACATATTACATAATATCTGAATGATTTCTTTCCTGAATCTAAAACTAGAATCCAAATGGGGCTCATTGATAACAAAAACACATCTCTAATCCAATTTGCAGCTCTCGAAAAAACGTATTTTATTTTGACATATCCAAATTTTTCCGGATGGAGAAAGCCAGTTTTGCACGCAAGCTCCTCAGTTACTCCATAAGTTACATTATGTCTAAGCAATGCATTGCTATCTTTGGGGTTCAAGTAATATAGGTACTAGAGCTAAAAAGAATTGCGCATTTTTCCTCCAAAATATTAGAAGGGATTTTTTAAAACTGCAAGCGTCCAATACTAGCGTTCAAAACTGCCGCCCTATATGTCACAACTATTGGTTGATAGTAGGTGACTGTAATTGTATAGTAGAAACCTGTATAGATTACTAGATTCTTGACATGACAACCTAAAAGTGAGAGTCTGTCATTGCAATATTTTATGTCTTAGATTTATGTGCATATGTTAAAAGTGCTTTGCAAATGTAGCGCCATCTGTAATCTGAACAAAATGAAAAATACAAGAGGTTTAAGAAAAACAAAATAATAAAATTTCGATTTAAAATTAGTTATTACAAAACTATTGCACTTTTAACAAAAATGAAAATATAAGTTATTTATAGATTGAATCTGGGTTATGTATGAATGCTTAATCTAATGTACCCAATAACTTAAATTAATGATATTACTGAAGAACACAATACAAAGTTAAATAAACAAATATGTAGTATAAAATTACACACTCAAATCAGATTTATTAAAAAAGTATTTATCTCCATAAGAAGTTAATTATGCACTTGCAGAAAAAGTTTTAATACCTATAATATTTTTTCAATAATATTTTTAGTTCTTGTATAGTATCTAATAGGAACCATCGCTAATCATCCATCTTAAAAAGTGTTTAAAAATTACATAATTAATGCGTTATTTCTAGGTTCAGTTTACTATTTATCTTGAACAAATATATATATTAGACATAGAGACCAAATAGATTTATAATAATAATAAATCATAATTACTCCATAAGTTGCATTATGTGTAAGTAATGCACAGCTATCTTTGGGGTTCAAGTAATATAGGTACTAAAGCTAAAAAGAATGGCGCATTTTTCCTCCAAAATATTAGAACTGATTTTTTCAAGGTATATATAATTAGAATTAAAATAATGAGAAAGATTTTAATAAAAAACATGAAAGTGTTCAATAATAATAATAGCTTTCAAAACGATTGCTCTACGTTTAAAACTGCCGCCCTACATGTCATAACTATTGGTTGATAGTAGGTCACTGTAATCGTACAGTTGGCAGTATAGTAGAAACCTGTAGAGATGAATGAGTCCTTTATGCGACATAAACTAAAATTAATAAAAACGAAATGTTGGGAATATTAAACTTATTTCATTTGTAGACCTAAATACCCAAAACAAAAAATAATATAAAAATTCAAGAGGTTTAAGAAAAGAAATTAAAATTTCGATTTAAAATTAATTATTACAAAACTATCGCACTTTTAACAAAAATGAAAGTATATATTATTTATAGTTTCGAATACTTTACCTAAGGTACCTAATAACTAAAGTCAATGATATTAATGAGGTACACACTACAAACCTACTACCATATGCTACTACGTACTAGCACTGATACTAATAAACAAACAGATATGTAGCACAAATTGAAACACTTAAATCAAATTTATTAAAAAAATATTTCTCCCAAAGAAGATGCATCAAGTTTCTTAAAAATATTATTATTTTGAAATTTATATTTTATTTATTTTATAAGTATAGATTAATTTATAAATCAACAAAGTCACAAATAAATAACACTCCATACATAAATTAGACTCTATACATTTTCTATTCTTTTTCAGCCATTTTCCTGTTCGATAATGACCACGAACTCTGGCTGTGGCAAGGCTGGTGGCCCGAGCGAGAAGACGATCCGGAATTATCCGACCAGACTGGATCCGGTGCCGTGAGATGGCAATCGGAAAGAAGGGCAGCTATGCAAACAGCAATAAATTACTGGAAATTGAAGAACAAAAGCTCCGAAGAACCTCTACCGATAAAATTAGTGTGGGCCGGATTGGAGCCTCTAGCCTTCACAAATCTATTCCCCATTTGGAAGCAACATGAGGATGTGACTGATCTCAATTTGAAAGTAAGTACTACTTGTTTTATATAGAGACATACTTATTTTTTTAAAACAAAAACTTATTTTTTAATACACAAATACTTATTTTTTAATGCACAAATACTTATTTTTTAATACACAAATACTTATTTTTTAATACACAAATACTTATTTTTTAATACAAAAATACTTAGTTCTTAATACAAATATTTGTATTGGGTTAAAACGATAATATTGTGTATTTTTTTAATTAATGGTTTTTAAGTATACTTGTGTTTTAAATGTCAAACCACAATTTACACTACAATTATTGAGAAATATTGTGTTGATTTAACTTATTTAAATTCCACACATCTTAAATTATTTTCAATCTAGTCTAAAGAAAAGATGTTGCATAAACTCAAAAGTGTGAAAGTAAATATTAACAAAATTGGATCAAATATAAAAAAAATAATTAAAGTTATATTATATGGGCCCCTAACAAACCAATTTCTATATATAATCCATAATATTATCATTCAAAAATGATTTTAATATAGCACTAAAATATACTTTTAAAATACACGTCTGTAAGTTGGGTTGCCTATACGTGTACATATTCCTGCTATAGGCATGTGCAAAATACATCCCTAAAATGTTTCTTTATTAAATTTTCTCAAAATTTGAAGAGATAAGTTAAAGTTTGCTATGCAGAGACTATAATTTTACTGTGCTTTTCTTTGTAAATATAAGATTTGACTTGATTTTTTATGTATTCTTGGTAATACTTTTTTCATTGTGCTTGTTAGCTTCTATAGTTTATGTAGTCCTTCATGTCACCTTTTTTGTAAGTTGGTAATATTATTCATACACTCCGTTCTCTTACAATAATAATAATAATAAAAAAAGAAAATATAATCACTCACCGTGTCCGTTTGATCAATTTCAGGAAGGAAGAAAGCAAGGCGAAGCAGCTCCCGTAGAAAAAGAACTCGCCCTTCTCACAAGGAGCACGTATTCTTTAGAAGAACTACTGCAGCGCCCTCTGCCAGAAGGAGTAGACCCAACTCATCTGGAGATCTACCTCTCGCCTGACGACTTCATGCAGCTACTTTCCATGACGAAATCGGACTTTGAGAAACTTCCTGCCTGGAAACAAACTGCCATAAAGAAAGAAAAGGGTCTCTTTTGACCAACGCTTTTACTATTTATTAACAAGCTAGAGAAAATTCTAAATGTGTGTCTGGAAATTCTGAAATCTTCGGAAAATGTGCGCATGTAACTGCATTGATATATTCACTAACCAACTACATATACTATTGAATGCAATTAAAAGATATTTTTTAAGAAGTGGATCATTTAAAACGGAACGTAAAACCAACTTGAAAATTAATTGAAACTAAGTAAAATTTGGACAAAAAATTAAAATAAAAAAAATTGAATTTAAAAAAAATTATATTTAAAAAAAATTAAATTTAAAAAAAAATTAAATTTAAAAAAAAATTAAATTGAAAACAGATTGTATTAAAAGCAAATGGCATTAAAAACAAATTACATTAATAATAAATTAAATTAAAAACAAATTAAATTAAAAACCAATTAAATTAAAAACAAAGTAAATTCAAAACAAATTAAATTAAAAACAAATTACATGAAAAACAAATTAAATTAAAAACAAATTACATTTAAAAAAAAATTAAATTAAAAACAAATTACATTAAAAACAAATTAAATTAAAAAGCAAATTAAATTAAAAACAAATTAAATTAAAAACAAATTACATTAAAAACAAATTAAATTAAAAACAAATTACATTAAAAAAAAATTAAATTAAAAACAAATTACATTAAAAAAAAATTAAATTAAAAACAAATTAAATTAAAAGAAATTAAATTAAAAACAAGAAGTCAAAAATTAAAATAAAAAATCCGAAGTAAAAGAATTGATTAAAAAAAATTATTTGAACAAACAGAAAATGAATGAAATGAGCATATTTTCACATCTTAAAAAAATTGATATGACTGAGGAACACATATTATTATGAAGATCATTAGTAAAATTTAACCGTTTGAACAATGTAATGACAATTTTTCGTTGATCGTAACTATTTGTAGTTGAAGCGAACTTGTAAGATAATAACGAGGTAGGCCCGATTTTGGGCGAGTGCATTATATTTTTGTAAGTGATTACTGTACATTTGTGAACAATTTGTACTTATCTTTGATACGATTTGATAACTAGAAACAAGAGACACATGACCGCGAACTCTCGCGGCTTCGAACTGCCGTTTACTTTTGTCGTCTTAGCGCCGTTTTTACCGATTAAGAGTGTACTTAACTTGTAGACAAATTGTTTTCAAATTTTATTCGTCTAAGTAGTTGTGAAAATTAAACTGTGATTCGTTAATCTACCAATTAGGTAATCGAACCAATCGGTTGACTAGTGAGCTGATTGAGTGAGTACTCTTTTCGTGAAACATTTCTGGGGATTACTCCTTTGTGGAATAGTTTTAAACTTTTCTTAAAATTTGTTGATGTGAAATTTTTGATTGAAAAAATCTTTGATTTAAAAAAGTCTTTGATTTCAAAATATTGATTTAAAAAACAATGATTTATACGTCATTGTTTTCAAAAATTATTTTTTAATGAAACTATTTTCTTGCGAATTTATTATTTTATGAAATTATTGTAAATATGTCGGTGCCTTTACATTTTAGGAATTGAAATCAGTGTGGATGAGCCGTTCAATAAGAGGCTATCCGATTTTCTAGTCGTTTTGAGCATACAAGTAATTTTAAACAAACAGAAAATTTGACAAACAGTAATTTTGTCAAACAGTAATTTTGAACAAACAATAATTTTAAACGAAAAATAATTATGAACAAAAAAGTAAAGATGAACATATTTTGAATAGAAAGTACTTTTGAATGTACTACTGAATATAAACCCGTTTCTGAAAAATTGTTTGAAATTTCTATAGTGAGATTTGTAAAATTGGATCACTGGCACTGTAACATAAATGGAGCACCCGGCAAATTTATTTCCGAAGTTAAAGTGAAAATTATGCCTTACTAACTTTTATCTATATTATTGTTACTATTGTAGTCATTATTGTATTATAAACATAAGCTGTGTGATTTGTCAAACCGACAATATTTTGTATAGAAATATTGTAACTTATATCTGATGATAATTGCGATTTTATGAATTATTACGAACTACTATCCGATAGATTAGCTCGTTCTAGCCGTAGCTTTTCTACTAAACTTAAGTTTACTATCATTATTATGTACCTAATTGTTTTGTTGTGTAATATGTTCGTGTTTTATTATTGTATTTTTTTGTATATATAACTTTTAAAAGGATTAATAACTATCGCATTATAATAATAAATATTTTGTATAAACTTGAAGGAGATTTTTCATATTCCTCGTCAACACTGAATCATTGTTTCCTTTTTAATTATTCTTGTTGAATATTAGTGCAGATGACGCTAATTAGTGAATAGATAAGGTAAGTAGACCCAGAAGCAGTTTAGTTCCGCTGTCAGCCAAAGAGGGCGCTGTACACTTACATATGATGGTCTGTGCCTCGACTTTCGATTAGCCAAGTCGTAAACCACTTAGCCAAGTCGTAAACCACTTAGCCAAATCGCAAACCAGAAATTTTGGCTAATCGAAAGCCGAGCGCAAAACCTATATTTTCATTTGCCAACTGTACGTTAGAGATGGGGGGCGCGAAATTTAAATAATTTTCGGTGAAATCTCAAGAAATCTTGACAAGATTTTCAAGAAATCTGTAATAAATCGAATCGTTTAATAATACGTTTCGTTTCAGAAAATTTTCTCATTACAAAAAAAGAAGCAAAATGACATGGAAATTCGCAGCCACCTAAGACCTATCTAAGACACGAACCTGTTGCTGTTTTCACAGCCGTTAAAAACAATGTACACCATTTTGCACTTAAGGGTGTTCAGTATTTCGCACATAATGGATTACAGAAAGGATATTCAAATTTCTTAACTTAATATTCCGGAGCTTAGCATCTCCTTCATTATTGCCGTTACGCTCACGTCGTGTCATCAATCTCGTCTTACGCCCACAGCCTCCTTGATGCCGCGCCAGTGCCATCTAGCGTCGGCTGTGCGAGTGTGGAGGGTACCAACGCAACCTTAAATATGGTTAAAATTACCATGATTTATTACATTTACTGGAGACGAGGTGTTAGGTAAGCGTGCACTTACTCGCCCATGAATAACAATTTGTAACGACCAGCCGCCTATCAGCCTCCCTCTGGATCCGTGATGGTGATACTCTGGGACCTTCGCCGTGCTATCTCGTGACTATGATTGATATTGCGAAAATGATATTTTCCCTATTGCTTGCGTAGTATTATTATTGATGTGAGTATTATCACATATAAGTATTATTAATATACAGTCTTATTTCTTATACTATTCTTGGTTTTTTTCAGGTCTTCTTTTAATTAAACACTTTCTTTTTTTAATTCCTTTACTTCACCATAACGTTTCGCCTATTCATCTAAGTAGACCTTTTCAGATGGTTTCTTATAGTTCTTATTTATTTCCGCTTTGTGACACCGTCAGTTTTCATTATTTCTACCTAACATTCATTGAATACATTAAAACTTACATGAAAATTCTAATTTTTTACAATCCGTTTTGAAATTAACTATTATTTAAATTTTCGATTTTAAAGGAAATTGATACTTTTTTTTAATGGAATCTCTTGTATATTATTTTATTTTCTGTTAGTACTTCAAATTTAAAACAAAACAGCTTATAATATATTTTCTTCTAGGATGACTGGTAATGAAGTTATGAAGCCTAGACTAAACCAACTAAGTTAGGTTTACAAACTTTATTTTACGTATTAATTTATAATCAATCAAAAAATCAGTAATATTTTTTTAAGAAATGGACAAAAACACCACACGGTTCTTCGATACATTTTCGTGCACGTTTTTGAATCGAACGAAATGTTTTTATTAAGGTTCTACCATCTATATGCTTGATCTTTTCTCGAAGTATTTATATTAAAAATAGAGAAAAGGAATACGATTAGATTTTAATTTATTTTAACATCTAACGTGTGTTACAAAAATGATTGAAAATATATTCGAGAAAATCACATAGTCAATCACCAGGTCAAAGTTAAAACAGAATGTCTACGTGACTCATTAACACAATGCACCGTTTTTAGATTTTCTAGGATTTTTTTTATTTCAATGTTTATTATTTTTTATCTGTAGTTCGTGTGTGAGTGTGCGTGTGTGTGTGTTTGATTCACAGTCTTTGCATTTTAACTTGTATATTTTGAAAATATTCTTAATTTTGTTTGTGTTGTAATTATCATAACTGATGGTATTATATGTATTCTATTCTTGTTTGCTATATTCTTCACTATATTAATTTGTTTAGCTGTTACTTCATTTGTCAGTGGTAGATCTAAAATTCTGGTAGGCATAAATCTAAAATTGGCTTGTTCATGTGGTTGGTAGTGCAATGAGTCATTTGGAATTATTAGGTACGTATATTTGTGCATGTGTTTCTTATGTATATTCAAAACTCCAATTTATCTTTTAGTCTATTGAAGGTTAGAGACAGAAAGTTTAATTTTACATCGTCTTCCCTTTCCTTTGTAAATTTGATGCTTTCGTCAATTGTATTAAGATATATTTTATTACCTTTCTTGTTTTTTATTATGCAAAATATGTCATCCACATATCTTGTATGTTTACGTTTGTGTATAAGTTTGCAATATCAAATGAAATCACGAACTAGTCCTCTACTATATTTAGTTTCTTTAGAGAATTTATAAATGTAAGTTCTGATGTGTATTTTATTGATCTAGGCGAATTGTATGCAATTTCGAGTGCCAAAGTGTCCGCTAGTATTTTTGATATTCTTCTGTCGCACAGTGCGTTATTTCAATAAACTGACTTTAGCTAATTCCAAAAAATGAAAGTCAATAAACTGTAAAAAGGCATGTGTTTTTGAGTAGATAAAGGTCCAATCTAATTAACTGAAGCATAATTAGTAACTTGTTTTACGTTTAAACCCGACATATTACGTGTTGAAATTCTCGATTTCACCACTTCTTGTTAGGATATAAGTACGTCACTATTTGTCCATGTAGTAATTTTCTTTTTATTTGGTGATTTAAAATGTACTTTTGGTAAATGACTTCCAACATAATTAACGTTGTAACGAACGTACGTATGTCCGTCCGTTCATCGGTAATTTTCCCATTTTAAGACGTGTGATTTCTATAGTGTGTGTATTGGTGGTTGCGCCATTATGAAAAAATCGCATTTTCAAGAACATCAATGAGTTTTGTAAGGGAGAATTTAACTAATGCATCAACAAATTAAAAAGCAACGAAATAATAATAATGCAAAGAGGTAGTACTTTCTTGACTATTTATTTGATCGTTGGGTGACCGGTTTGCCTAGATCAGCATCTTCGGACCCATGTAGTCAGTTTCTCAATGAGTGTGATGCACATCAGAATCGTAATTGTAATCACAAAACAAAACAAAACAAATAATAACATCAACACTTGCTTAACATATGAATTCGCTAACCAACTTATAAAATCCCGACAAATGACTAGAGTATCAGGTACAAATTCTTTTCTTTTTACAAACAAGTAATTAAGCGAAGAAATTTTAGTTTATAATGTGTCGTCGTGAATATCGAAATAAATTATTGTTTTGCTCTAATCGTTTATTTTAGCGAATAATTTGATTCGTACCAAAAGGACGCGGGTGCCCCCCGTATAGACAAGCTTGAAGCTGAAATTCGGAATTTTGAAGTTTCAAACTCTAGCGCAGGCGGCTTATCATCTACACCGCTGCAATTTTTGAAAGGAATGAGTTAGGCGTCTTAGCGCCCTATTGTACGCGTAACGTGTAAATTATACAATAACAGTTAGTTAAAGTATAGCATTTTGGAGCTTTAGGAGTAATCTGGTGAATGTTCGAAAAGTGAGATTACGCGATGGAACAGAATCAAGAACTGTGGAATGTGCATATATGTAAATGTTATAGGAGGCAATGTCATACAATAAGAACAGCAGAAAAAATTAATAGACAATGTGTATTAAAAGCCAAAGAAGCAAGTGCCTGTGATCATAGATTTGATGAAATAAGTTGTCGCCATCAAACCGATGCTGATCGAGTTTATATTCTACGATAAAGACGATAGAGGTTAGAAACAGGACAAAAACACAATGAATGCGGTGAA
>JAWQRP010000897.1:0-22740 GCA_033557875.1 Quadriops clusia
ACGATTTCTCACAATGAACTCACAAAACCTTTCACTCTTAATTTGCCCCCAACACTCGGGTCTTGTCATCTAAGCTACCCCTAGTGACTACCGAAGACTCTCTCTGTGGTGACTCTCTGACTCTCTCTGTGGGGACTCTTGTGAACGACCGATCGTCACTACCTGACTTCCGAGACGCTCGTAAACGACCTTCAACCCTCGACCCTCAAGACTACTGCTCTCGAAGACCCTCTTCGATCGACTGTTTTCTACCTGACTTTCTGCCGCACCGACCTTCTGAAGACTACTGCTCCCCGAAGACCCTTTTCTATCGACCGTTTTTTTCTACCTGACTCCCGGCTCACGTAAACGACTTTCAACCCCCGACACTCGAGACTACTCTCTCGAAGACCGCTTCGATCGACTGACCCTCTACCTGACTCTCGGCTCTCCTTGCGAGACGCTCGCCGCTGGCTTTTTTGGAATCCTTCTTTTCTCTGACCGTTTGACTGGCTGTCTCTCGGCCAATGAGAACTGTTCCCGCTCTTCGTATGAAGAAAAACCAATCACCGCGCCACCTTCATCACCGGGCGACCAATGGCAATGTTGGTACCGATCAAACGAACTTGCGGAGATTTGGCCCAAAGGCCGGCGAACCTGTTTCCCATTAGGGCGACCTTGGCCGTTTCCGTTTCCTCTAGACGTTCTTTGAATAGGGAGATCGTTGGGACCATGCTTTGTATTTTGAACAGCTGTTCTTCGGGCGTTCTTGAGACTGGAAATATTTTCCAGATTTGGATGACATATGGCGCGGGCAACATCTCCATATTTTGATAAGGCCCTAATTGACATGGATGGCATAGCCTATCTTCATACTGTCACAATACATATCACAATGTCAAGGGCATTAATATGAATTATTACTTTAGGTTACTTACTGATAAAGTAATCCGGTAGCTGATACAAACAAACATCAGAGGTTAGAATGAAAAAGAATGAACTTTCACTTATAACGCGGTATCCAGAAAATATTACATCTTCATGTTGGTAACACTACCTGTCTCTATTTGTGCTTCTCTAATAATATTGCAACACTTTGCGGAACGTTCAAATGGACCAATAAGCATCGTCGGTTAACATCGGACTCACCACCGAACAGAATTAATCTCCGAACATTAATCCTGTTCACGATATTTGTGTAGCGGCTCCGCACGAAATTTCAAATTTTTTATGCCTCAGTATTAAAAATCACCCTGTATGTACTGTACATATTTGAAAACAATGTATACATTTGAAAATAGATTCGGCTTTATATTGAAATAAAAAAATAATCAGTTTTTCAGAAGAAGATTCGTTTTTCATTTAATAATTTAAAATATTTGATCTTGATGGAAAACAGTGTAGAACAGGTTCGTGTTCGTGCTAGAGACAAAGAATCGTAGAAAGTATCCTATTTTGAGCAATTCGGGGCGGTTAGTTTCCCGGAGATTTCCCGCCGCTCACCGCCATCTGTGGGGGCGGCCGGGAAGGCGGCAAGGGCGCGACTTGAGCCTAGGCCAGTGAGGGTTGCTCAGTGTGCCCCGGAAGGCTATTGATTGCTCGAGAGCGGCGCAGTGCCGAGCCACAGCCCGCCTCGATACCTGTTCTGATACCCCGCTGCCGCCGTCGCCACCGCCACCGTCACCGCCACCGCCGCCTCCGACGCCGACGAACGAGTGCGAGAAAAGACCGACGGCCAGACAGACAGACAGATCCAGAGGGCGAGACTTCTTCGGTTCGGGCTCGGCTTCAGGCTCAGGCTCAGGCTCACACTCAGACTCAGACTCAGGCTTAAGTTCTGGCTTAGGCTCGCGCTCGGGTTCTGGCTTAGGTTCGGGCTTCGGCGAGGCTCAAGTTCGGCCTTAAGTTCGATCTCGGGTCAGGTTGTGGTCGGGCTTAGGTTCAGACTTAGGTCGGACTTCGGCTAGACTTCGGCTGGACTTTGGTGAGGCTTAAGTTCAGGCTTAGGCTTAGGCTTTGGTCACGTTTCGGTCAGGCTTAAGTTCGAGGTCGGGTTCAGGTTTAAGTTGAGGCTTAAGTTCGGGCTTAAATTCGGGCGCAAGTTCAAGAGTAAGTTAGGGCACAAGCAAGTTCGGGCTCAGGCCAAGGCTCGAGGCCAAGGTTCGAGGCTCAGTGTACTCCGGAAACGAACGAGAAAGGTCCTTCCGGAGTGTCGTCGGTGGGAGTTCCATGGATGATAGTCCGGCTCCGGGGCGTCCGAATCCGGCCGGAGCGGGCTCCAGGTTAGTGCGGAAAGAGTGCCGCCCGGAGATCGACTCGGTGCTGTGATATAAGAGGTACCTGCAGGACCTCTTGCCCTTCGCCTAATCCTCTCGTCCAGGAGATCGCAGAAATTGGAATTTCACTTGGCTACTCGTTTTCCTACGCTAAACCTCATCTGCGATAACCAGACGCGAACAAACCTCCCACGGCTAAGACAGGTACCTTAACTCTTTCACTAGACTAACATTCATCAATTCAATTATCAATTTTTTAAAACATGTTTTCCAACTAATAACCCTTTGTCGGCTCTATAATAAGTAAATAAACTCACGCACTTCTTGTATGTATGTATGTATATGATGGTATACCATCGAGTCGGTCGCTATAGTGAACTATTAAACGCAAAAGATGCTTAATCAATGGCATTATATTAATTAGTATACCACAGCTGTGATTAGTACATAGTAATAAATTTTAAAAATCTACGTGTACCTGCTTCAGCCGTCAACAGAATCGATTCCCAGGAAGAACGGGAACGAATCTATTTTCATTGATCACGGCCGAAAACAATTACCTCCATTTTAACAGTTTTTAAAGTTCTATCGAGGCTCAAGTTGGTTTTATTCCCGGCCATAAATTACCTTTCGCAATAGACACTATTTCCACGATGCCACGCCTTCCCGTTGCACCAATCTGCGGGGACTCCCCTAGGGGGCGAATTCTCCCCAATACCTCCCCCGACTTTGGCTATAAGTAAGACTGTTGTTCAACAAATTCGAAACTTTTAGAGCAATTATAATCATTGCTTTATATGCTTCAATTAAACCCTGTATTTAAATTTAAATCAACCCTATCAATATTTAACTCTACATAATGAAAATAAGACTAAGACCTAGTCGAGATAGGAGAATCAGAGGCAAGTTTAATAAAATGATCCCCCGAATGTAAGGCGCTGCGACGCCCTCCGCCCTTTCCAGATTGCGTCATGTGTGACTGCAATTTCCCGCGAGTGCACGACAACCCGCCTGAATAATGCAACCCTTGTATATCCACCAGCGAAGGTCGTAAATCATACACAGCCTCGTCACAACCCCAGACTTCGATGCATTCCATCGTTGCTCGTCCATATGTAATGTGTCCCATTTGCATACGTACAGTCGTCTTCAAAATAAACGGTCGCCGGTAGGGGTCGGGACGCAAAAAACCTGAAAATACTTTGCCTAGAGCGATATTTATTTATTGTGTAGAATTGATATGATGGAAAGTTAGAAAAGAATCTGAAAACCCAAAGACAAAATTTGATGTTTTGCCAGAGAATGCCTCAATAAAATACGGTTAAAATTCTTTTAAAAACATCTTTTATTTCTTTTATTCTGTTTACGACCTTTCGCCTGTTTATTTCAGGCTTCTCCTGGTAAAACTCTAAATTAAAATCTCATACCTCCATGAGAATACAAATTAAATAAAATTGCTTTTGAACCAAATAATATTCCGATTTTCTTCTATTTCCCCAGTGAGGCAATGGTACTTCATTTAGTATATCAAAATATAACTTAATCACTTTTTAAAAGGTTTTTATTTTTGGCATTTCAAAGTTACACCTCTTCCTTTACACCACATATAGTACTCACCAAAAGAACTAAAAAAGTCCCTATGGATCCCTGTCTGATCTTCAACCCCTAGGGAGATAAGTCCCTCAAAGTTGAGTAAAAAATCAGATGATTTTTTGTATAACTTGCACATTTTTTGCACTATCGAGTTAATTTTTGCACTGGCGTCTTTAGTTTAATATCCATAATCCTCAGGTATCGAGAAAATTCAAGATCCACGAAAACAACCCCCTTAAATTGCAATTAATAAGAGGGCTGCCACGGTTTTTGCACTATAATTTGAATACTAGTCAAAATTTTTCTAATAACTTTCCAGCATATTAATCCTCGTTCAATTTCCAATAGAAAAGATGCCCTATGCAACCACCATAAATCGCACCCTTTAGTGGATATTTCAATTATCCTCCTTCGATGCATGTTGCACTCAAATTACATTTTAGCTTCTTATCGTCTTATTGATTGATCGCTAGTCAATTTATGAACATAAATTGTGGTCAAGAATGTATGCGGAACAATGAATTACAAGTGCAACACTTTTTAATAATAAACTTATCTACTTGTAAGAGAGTCGTCTGGTCTGAAACTCTGAATAGGTCATAAATTAGTAAAACTCGTAAATGTCGTGAAATGCCAAACTAGAACCAGTTTAAATGCCTTTTGCTCCTATTAGATACATACAGAACCTCGTCCAGCCGTCCAAAGAAACTTTGGCTTTGAATTCAATTAAATGCATAAATTAGTGAGTTAATTAAGATTTTTCATAACAATATGGGTATCGTTGTGCGCGGAAAACCCAGGGGAACCACAATTCCTTAAAAAACCAAAACTAATGGTGTTTTTTCAAGTGTGATGTGCGCTTGCGCGAAAACTGTACGTCATAGAAAAAAAAAGTTATTGGAAAGTTTTGAAGTATTTCATGAACTGAATAGATACTAAAAAATTCATTTTTTTAACTTATTAAATAAAGGTGTTAGTGATTTAAAAAAACCATTTTTTAAATTACCACTGTGTGCGCATGCGTCAATAGTTTGAAACAATCTTTACACCGATGTACGCAGAATGAGCAGTGGAAAAAATAATATTAGAAAAAAAGTTTCATCATTATGAATTTTACAATTTGATGTGCGCATGCGCGAAAAGTAGAAGAGTTAGACTAAGATTTTACTGGGATTTTTTGGAGCCCTTTGTGTGCTGAGTAAATCCTTGAAATTTTTATTGTTCTAACTTTATTAATAACAAAGTTATTCAAGGTGAACGTCCTGCGTGAGCAACGCTGTATGTGGTGTAAAGGAAGGGGTGTAATTTTGAAACACCCTGTATGTTTCGGACTTTTATATTACTCATATTACTTATTATTATTTTTCAAAATTTGTTTTATCATCATTTAACATCATTGTTTTATTATTTCATTATCATTATTATTACTTTTCAATTAATAAAATATCAAAACTAGCAAATAATGTGAATAAAGAGATTAAAAATTAAATTTAATTAATATGCAATTTACTTCCAAGATGAAAACCCAAAATACATCTCGAGTAGCAAACAAGTAAAAAAAAAATTCGCCTCGAATATGATATTAAGTAGTCAATATCCAGGGCTAATATCCAATTCAGATTAGTCCAATCAATGGCACATATTGATCCCAATTTACATGTGATATCGATACCGTTTAAATGGTTCGTTCAGGATCATTAATAAATAACACAAACTATAATTAATATTCACTATCGTAATTATAAAAATAATAATCACCTCAGCTGAAACCAAAGAATTGTAGTAAAAAGACAACAGAGAAACCGAGGCAAACACTTAAGACGTATAATTTCAATTCAATACTTAAGAATATTAAAATCAGTCCTTACATAAAATACATCTACAGCTGTGATATGTACAAACACGTTTAAAAATTATTTTCACATTAAGCCAAGTCGCTGGGCATGCTGTCGACGGCGTGCGGAGTCGAATCGGACAGGCTCGTCATCGACGGCAGGTTTAAGTCCAAGGCTTGATTCTTAATTTGCTCGAACATCTCTCGCATGCTGCTCTGCGGTCTGTTCAGCGGTGCCATCTGCAGTAGCTCTGAATAAATCTAGCGATCAAAAATTTATGATTATTTCCGTATCTAGAGAAAAAGTTTTCGTTTTAGATTGTAGATTGATTTGATTTAGATCCTAGATTGACTATTTTTTATTTCGTTTCAGGTGAGATAGACATGAATAATAGAGTGCCAAACAATCACGAATTCACGTAAGTCGAATTATTTATTTTGTTTAAATTAAGGTTCTACTTAATTAAATGAAATTGTTTTGTACCTTGGCCCTCAAAGACTTCTTGGGCTTGCTCGCGTCCGTTTTGCTTATCGTGCCGTTCTTCTCCATCTCTCGTAGGATGGTGGAAGTCCCGCTACTGTCGCCAGAGGGCAGTTCTTTGTACGAGCTACAATCTTTAGTAAGACACAGGTTATGTAACAGTCCGGAGCAATCGTTATGTAAAAGTACGTCACCGTGTTCGCCTAGGGCAGCCCGCAAGTTCGCTTCGTTCATTGCTTTTCTCTGTAAGAGGACCGAGGAAAAGGTCTTGTCAACTGGAATTAAGCAAATAGGAACGGGATCAACAGGGAATGTTGGATATATTGGGAAAATGATAGAATAAAAGAAAATGATAGTATAAGGGAAAATAATAGAATAAGGAAAAATGATAGAATAAAGGAAAAATGATAGAATAAGGGAAAATGATAGAATAAGGGAAAATGATAGAATAAGGGAAAATGATAGAATAAAGGGAAAATGATAGAATAAGGGAAAATGATAGAATAAGGAAAAATTATAGAATAAGGACTAATAATAGTAACAAGGTCAAATGAAGTACATTAAATTAAAATTTTTTAATGCTATTTTTAATGAACATAGTTCTTATATTAAGTCAGAAAAATATTTCCATCGCTTACTACTTAATAGCCTACTTACTATTTATAGTCTATAGTCTTAAAATATATTTTTTATCAGAAGCAATATATTATTTAATCTTACGTATGGATAAGTTAACATCAGATATAAATAAGTTAACATCAGTTATAAATAAGTTAAGTTAACATCAGTTATAAATAAGTTAACGCAACTGACTTACCTGTGACAATGCTCGTGCTCGACGGATTCAACGACAACTGCGGGTTCTGCAGCTCGACTAGTTGCTCCTTAACGAGGTCCTGCAGTTCGTTGAATTCCGCGCGGATTTCTGTGATTTGCTTGTCCCTTGCCGATAGAATGGCGACGTATTTCTCCTTGTTCATGGTCATCATCGTCAGCTGGTGCTTCAAGTCCAAAATCTGGCTGTCGGCGTCGGCTTTGTCCATCCGTAGCTTATCCAGTTTCTCGTTGAGCTCATCGATCTTCGGCCCGGTTTCCGTCTCCAGAACTGACTTCAGTTTCGACAGTTCTATGCAAGAGCCATCTTTCTCTATTGTCAGTTTCGTTATCTTGTCGATGTGCTCGACCTGCAACCAAATTGAAGCGAGTATGAAGAAGGGTCATTTTCATAACGGTACTTACTGAGGAAATGGATCCTTGTGGGACGGACAAACTTCTGATGAAAGGAACGGGACACGATTAAAATTCCATGCCGTTTATTCAGTACATACGGTTATTTTCAGAAAAATTACATTGATCGGTTCGTAGATAGATATTTACAAATAGCTTCGTGATTTTACAAATACCTTTGTGATTTTACAGATAGTTTCGTGATTTTACAAATAGATTCATGATTTACAAATAGATTCGTGATTTGCAAATAGATTCATGATTTACAAATAGATTTGTGATTTACAGATAGATTAATGATTTTCAAGATTCATGATTTTCAAACAGATTCATGATTTACAAATAGATTCATGATTTACAAATAGGCACTTTTTACGAATGAGTACTTGATTTTATTAATGGGTATAAAATTTTAAAGACGAAATAGCATATGGAACAAATTTTTAAGCCTTGTTTATTAGATCATAAAACACTAAATCTGTTTGGGTGTTTTTCGTTACTAAATTATCATCATTTATTCCTGATATGACTCTTTTCCTATTTCCTGTAGTTGCTGGATTGTAGTAAGCTATAGCTTTTAAATGTGTGGGGTGACCCAAAGGACTTTTAGGATTTAAATTGGAAGAATTTAAGTTGTTTGGATTTAAGTTGTTTGTGTTTAAATTGTTTGGATTTAAATTATTTGGGTTTAAATTGTTTGGACTTAAATTGACAGGATTTAAACTGTTTAAGTTCATATTGTTTAGGTTTAAATTGTTCAGGTGTAAATTGTTTTGATTTAAGTTTGAAGAAAACTTGTTTGGATTTGTATAATTAGTATTTGCATAATTAGGATTTGTATAATTAGGATTTGTGTAATTATGATTAGTATAATTAGGATTTGTATAATTAGGATTTGTATAATTAGGATTCGTATGATTAGGATTTGTATAATTAGAAATTGTATTTACAGCATTTAAATAATTAGGATTTGTATGACTGGGATTTGTATAATTAGGATTTATATGACTAGGGTTTGTATAAATAGGATTTGTAGAATTTAAATTTGCAAAATTTGGATTTGCAGAATTTGGATTTGCAGAATTTGGATTTGCAGAATTTGGATTTGCAGAATTTGAATTTGAAAAATTTGGATTTGCAGAATTTGAATTTGCAAAATTTGGATTTGCAGAATTTGGATTTGCAGAACTTGGATTTGCAGAATTTGAATTTGCATAGTTAGGATTTGTATAATTAGGATTTATATAATTAGGATTAGTGTAATTAAGATTAGGATTAGTAAAATTAGGATTCGCATTATTTTGAATTACAGTCGATGGAATTACATTACTCTGATTCAAATGCAAAGATTTTGGATTATTTAACTCTGTATTTGTTCTAATTGCTGCATTTTGACTAACCTCGCTTTGGTTAATATGGCTAGTAGGATTTATACTGCTAGGACTAGGAACATTTGTATCTAAAATTTTAACACTACCCTTGTTTACATTTACAGTATTTTGGTTTAAATTGTTTGAATTTCCATGGTTCAAATTACTCGGATCGGAGGTGACAGAATTTACATTACTTTTGCTCAAACTGCGTGGCTTTAAGATGCTTGGACTAACTTGGTTTGGAATCCCAATGGTTGACTTTTTAACACTTGTGTTGACATTACTTAAATTTACAATTCTCGGATTAGTATTGTTCATCGTTACATCGACTTTGCTTGCATTTGATTTACTTGACTTTGAAATGCTACGATTTAATTGTTCTGTATTTGAAAGTTCAGGATTAGAGTTACCTAGACTAGGATGTTCTGTATTTGAATGTTTTTCATTTGAATGTTCTGTATTTGAATGATTTTTATTTGAATGCTCTATATTTGAATTCTTTTCATTTGAAAGTTCTGCATTTGAATGTTTTTCATTTGAAAGTTCTGCATTTGAATGTTTTTCATTTGAATGTTCTGTATTTGAATGCTTTTCATTTGAATGTGCTGATTTTGAATGTTCTTGAATAGAATGTTTTAGATTAGTATGATCTTGATTCAAATGACCTAAATTAGAATTAGCCAGATTTGAATGACGTAGATTTGAATAATCCAGATTTGAATTAACTAAAGTTGAATGACTCATATTTGAATCATCCAGATTTGAATTAATCATATTTGAATCAACCAGATTTGAAACAACCGGGTTTGAATCAACCAGATTTGAATGAACCAGATTTGAATCAACCAGATTTAAATCAAGCAGATTTGAATCAACCAGATTTGAATCAACCAGATTTGAATCAACCAGATTTGAATCAACCAGATTTGAATCAACCAAATTTGAATCAACCAGTTTTGAATGAGCCAGATTTGTATAACCCGGCTTAGTAAAGTCCAGATTAGTATAGTCCGAATTAACATCACCCAGATTTGCAATACTGCCCGAATTAACAGCACCAGCAGTTTTGGGCATTACCTTTTGATGTTCCATATCATCCAATCGTTTTTGCAGAGCAGCAGTCTTCTCCCTTTCGACTTTTAGAAGATCCTCGACTTCTTCCTTCTCGTTCTTCAGCCGGGTGCAAACTTGTTCCATTTGCTTGCAAAACAGCTCGATCTTCTCGGTGCTCTCTTCTAAGTGCTTCTGAAGTTTTTCTGTTTCGACGTAATTTATTCCTTTGATCGTTTGAACACTCTTGTCCGAGCCGGTTGCTTTTGTAAGGAGTGGGGTTGGAGGGGTTGCCGCTATTAGTTTCTCCTTAAAAAAAAAAATAAAACATTGATAAATTTTTAAAAATTCAATAAATCAAAAATAAAAGAAACAAACCAATTGCGTAATACGTTTTGTTCTCAGTAGAGAAGTAGCGTAATAAAATAGATACTTTTTAAACAAAATATTTGCACATAATTTTAGGTTTAGATCGGTGATAAAACAGTTGTTAATTCGTAATCATGATTAGTAACAATATCTTTTCAATTGAAAAATTAAATCGATTACAAATAGGACATGCAAACATTTATTTTACATAGATGCAAAAGTAACCAGAACTCAACTATCTGATGCTTGGAATCTTCTAATACCCAACTCTATTGAAACCATTCTAAAAACAACAAAAGGATTTATCCTAAAAACTGACCAAGACAAACAAGAAGTGAAACTACAACTCGAAAAATTAAAGACCACTGGAACAATTATCAACTACACCGAAACAAAGGAAAAAATACTCCAAGCCCAATGAATCCACAAAACCCTCATACTCCGCAATAATCTCATCAGCTGAATTGTACATTACTGATGAAGAAATTAGCAACCAATTAAATAACCAACTCATTGAACACAGATTCTGTAAAAGAATCATATCAAGGGCTAGAGAACAACATATTTGATCAGAATAATTACGGGATGCAACAAATCTTTTGAGAAACTAATGAATCAAGGATTCTTCTTCAAGAACAGGCACTATTCGGTATACCCGAGTCAGGCCCCTCAGCCACTGTGTGTGTGCTCTAGGTGTTCCACATTCACTCACTCAACCGATAAATGTACTTCGAGACCAAAATGTCAAAAATGCCTAAGCGACCATGACATTCTAAACTGTAGTTCAGAAGTTCCTCCCAAATGCGCATCCTTAATTCCTTAATACCTTAATTCTCAGAGAATCGGTTAAAGGTGGTTGTTTTAAATTGATCAGGAAGAGGAAGCTTGCCCGATGCGAATCCAGTCTGTTTTATTTTTATGTTACTAAATGGGGGCTCAAAAATATGGATTAAAAACGATAAAATTAAAATGGCACCAATTCATTTTTTTTAAAATGGAATGATATTATTTTCTTTTCATGTTATAAAAAGAGATTAAAAATTTAATATTTTTGTATAATATTCCCTATACCTAAGTAAAACCGATTATGATTTTTCTAGAAAAAAAATGTTTCCTTACGAAATTTTTAAGTAATCGAATATCTCCTAGTTGATACTTTATTTGCTTATTTAGAATTTATAAGAAAAAGTAAATATTTCTTTTTATAGTTTAAATAAAGAATGGTTTTAAGCCATCGTTTTAACAATGGGCGAATTAATACCGCACAAATTTTTATTCTACAGCAAAATGTATGTCAATGTCAATTTAATTTGTCATTTTAATAACGTCAACTGGTGAAAACTGTTGTGTATTTGTGGATAAAAATTTTGTGCGATTATTATGTAGGAACCCTCAACCCCTAATTGGTTAGATTTAGGTATAAGGAATGTTATACAAAAAGATAAAAATTTTAATCTATTTTTATAATATGAAAAGAAAATTTCATTTGAAAAAAATGAGTTAGTGCTATTTCAATTTTAGCGTTTTTAATCCATATTTTTGAGCCCCCATTTAGTAACATAAAAGTGAAACAGACTGGATTCGCATCGGGCAAGCTTCCCCTTGAAACACTGATCAATTTAAAATCCCCACCTTTAACCGATTCTCTGAGAATTAATTTTAAGTAGAGTAATATTTTGACCAAAAATTATCTAAATAAATTAATATCTCGAAAAATATTGATTTTAGATATTACAAACCCGGTACCGTTGGAAAGGTATAAATAAGTAGATTTAATAAAAATTTAAAATGGTGTGGTGCTATTTAAGAAAATGGACTTGATGTCCCCTGCGCGGCCCCTAATTATATTAGCAGATCAAAAATATTTTAAAAAGGTACCTTTTTTAAAGCAATATAACTTTTGTATTTACACAGTTGATCTATCTTCAGTAATAAAGTCACAAACCACCGATCCGCCGAGGTTGGGACACCCTGTATATACGTATGTGGTAATACACCTCAAATAAAACTTACAGGTACCTTTTTGCAGGAATGAGTATGGAAGTGAACTATCGCCTTAATTTTTCTGATTTTTACTCTATTATCAGATTTTATAAATATTTGCTGGACCAGGCAAACAAAGCAATTTTTTAATTTGAAAAATTAAATAATTTTACTATTTTGCTATTATTTAATTTTAAAAATTGAAATATTAAACAATTCTACTTGTTAGTACACTGAGAAAAATAAATCATTCAGCCAACAATTTTTTTGTTGAATACACAAATATTATTGGACACCGGCGTGCAAACCACAATATGCATTATTTTGAATGTATAATATTTGTTAACATTTATTTGTTGGTTTAACATTCAAGAATGTCAATTTAATACAAAAACTTTTAGTGTTAAATCCTGCAATTGATTGATTTACAGACACTTGTTTATTCTGCCAATTCATGACATTAATTCAACCAAAGTACATAGTTTGCCATTTATAAAATAAAAAATATAATATATGTGTTAGATGTACATTATATTGGTAAACATCCAATATTAAATAAAAACCAATCGTCATTCATTGACTCTGCAGTTTTTTTTTAGTTCTGTTATAATAATATTGAAACAATGTACGGTACTTTACAAATGAATCATTTATACCCTTAATATCATTAATAGTCATTGCTAAACTCAAAAATGAGCATTGCTTTGTACAAAACTACACTAATAGAAATAATTCATTAGATCAGTTCAATTTTGAAAAGCTATTATTAATATATAATTAATAATAAAAAAATATTTTATTCAAAACTAATACGATTTCTAAATGTAAATGTAACTCAGGGATAATTGTTTGCTCGATCTGTCTTGACAAAGTAAAATTTTTAACGTGTACTTCAAGATGATGCCATTACAATCTTATGATTATCTTAAAATATTAATGTCATCCATTACAATATATAGAATTTTTTGGTCTGAATACGTAGCTTAATATTTGTTGAATTAAACAAATTTTCTGTTTTAGCAGTATATTACACGTGTTGAAATATGTTTTGTGGTTCAATCACTAGAACGTATTAATTCGAAAAATAGATTTATTTCTTCAACAATTAGGAACATTGCAGTTTTACATTATTATTCATTACTTCAACACATTATTTGTTATGTCAATTGAAAGACAAGTAACATGCATTTATTGGTTAGCTTAACAAACTTGCTTCTTAAAATTATTCTCAGCGTAGGAACTTTAGTGTCCTTGTATGGCAAAATTCAGTATTACCACATATATGTGTATCGCAAATTTCTTCACATACATAGTCTACAGTAATCGAAATACGAGAACTTTCCTTACAATCAATTCTTTACAAATAGACGTTTATCATAGAAATTAATTGCAATGATAGATATTTACTCTATAGCGCTACTGCATGTCAATAGATTTAATTAATTGTAATTATGTTTTCTAGCACTTGTAATTATCATGATCATTGAAAACAAATCTGTTGATAAAACTATTAAGTTTGAATCAATGCACTTTATTAAATAAATTACAAAAAATAGAAAAAATTTACTTGAACTCTCCTTCATTTATATACCACTTCCTGTGGGCCGGACATTAGAAATTATTGATTTAAATGAAATATTAAAAATTCCATAACATATGAATTAATATGTTATTTTATTAATAAAAACAACATCTTAATTAAAATAATTGTACCCCGTTCGGGTGACCAATTAAGCCACATCAATATTGAAATTATTTGTGCACTCTCTTTCATTTCATATGTGTTACTCTTTTGCACCACTTATAGGCAATCTATGTAAATTGCAAGATATATGATGTTTTGATGTGGCTCTCAGGACTAGATCTTTACTTTATTTGAAGTGGCTTATTAAACTTTAATTGATCGTTTACTTGATCGAATCGACATTTTTTAAACGAAGCTTCAAGTATTTGCGTCATTTGAAAATCGTAAATTAGCTTATATGACTTTCTTGGGTGCTTCGTGGCATTTTTACCATTTCCTTGAAACAGTTCATGCTGAATTTAGTGAAGTGGTGATATAAAAGGCTGATTGCGAACAAGTTTGCAAGAAATTGCTGAATATTTAGTATAAAAACTATATTTAATAAAATTTTGATATCAAATTTCGAAATGACTCAAATTGAGTCCACAACTATTAATCCTAACACTATAGATAAAATGTAAGTATACATGTTTTATCAAATTCAATTCTATTATATACAATTTTTATTCTTATTCAATTTTATGTTCCGATGTTATAAAATCCAATTTTAATATTTACCAGTTTCATTCAATCACTATTGCATCCCTTTCCTTCTGTTTTAGCAAATCCAAAGATAGGCATGAACTGCCAAGTAAATTCTTCACAACAAGAAACTCTCTCCTAACAGAATTGTTCCAAGTAAACCACATCAAAACCTTGCACAACTTAGCCAATGTTATTTTCTTCGCCATACTCGTCGAAACATTTTTCAACGATTACATCAAGCATGGAAGGATCAACTTTGGGCAACATTTCATCATCGCAAGCTTTCCAAAATTTCATGTAGTGGCAGTTCTATGGATCTTCCAGTTCCTTCTTTCTTTGCTATGCTTTCCTGGCTTCCTCTTCTGGGCGTCTATGCGGTCCAAACTGCACCCTAACGACTTCAGGCGGAAAATTTGGGATTGGACGTGGGTCATCTTCACGTTTAACTATTACTTTGGTGTCCTTCTATTGATACCCTTGAAGATTATGTGGGCGAACGATGTGATATTATTTTCTGCGGTGATTACCACATCGGAGTCCATAAGGTTCACAATGAAGTCACACGCGTTCATCCGCTACAATGCCCCGAAGATCCTAACCTTCAAGTTTCATAGCGACCAAAAGATCCCAACGCCACAGTTCTCCCAGTTTCTCTATTTTAGCTTCGTCCCTACGATGGTCTATCAAGATGAATACCCTATGGTGGCTACTAGGAGCTGGAAAAAAGTTTTCCTTTACTTCTTCGAGTTTTTCGGAACACTACTCTTTTTGAGCCTCCTTACCGAATCGATCACCACGGATCTTCCAAGTGTTTGCATTGGGGATAAGTTAAAGTGGAGTGCCGTGTTTTTGATCATCCTCAAGAATTCCTTAAAGTTACTCCTTTGTAGCGTTCTGATGTTCTACATGGTGCTGCACAACTGGATGAACGCATTTGCGGAACTGCTTCGGTTCGGCGACAAGCTTTTTTACAAAGATTGGTGGACTTCTTCCTCTTACCAACGGTTCTACAGGACTTGGAATAACGTCGTTCACGATTGGTTGTACACTTACATTCTCAAGGATTTCTACGAGATTGTTTTCCCAAAGAACAAAATGATGGCTCGAGTATTGGTGGTGGTAGTGTCCGCCATCTTCCACGAAGTGATCATAAGTACCGCCTTCAGGCTATTCTTCCCATTCCTCCTGGTGATGTTCGTTCTGGCCAGCGTATTCTTCTGGATGTTTGCTGAAATCAACCATTGGGCTTTAAACGTATTCTTCTTGTATTCCCTTGGCTTTGGAGTTAGTATTAATATGGTTTTCTACGGCTTGGAATTTTTGAGCAGAATGAATTGTCCATTGCCTGACGGCGAACAAGAGACTTGGGGTAGTGTTCTAATTCCCAGGTTTTTATCTTGTGAATGTATTGAATTATAGGCAATAAATGAGACTTTTTTAAATGATTTATTAATGCAGTTGACCTTTACGATTTCAATTGCCCATGGTCTATATTACCGACAGCGTCTTTACGCATACCCAACATGTGTACACTTTAGTAGTACGAAAGGCTCAACATTGAAGTTCAGTTTAATACAACAGTTGCGTTGGAATCATTATACTATGATATTTACGAGAAAATTAACATAATAAGACCAAGAGCGTTTGAAGAAAGGTATGTTTCATCAAAAAAAAATCGGAGATTCCTCTAGATTTTTAAAAACGTTTTCGGCCATGTAGGAAAAAACTAATCTACTGATGTGAATACATTAGATGTAGAACGTTTCAGCTTCCAGAAAACTACAATATTTCTTGAGGTTTGTACAGTTTATATAAAATTGATTTATTTAAATTAATTTCTTTGAATTCTTAACCCAGATATGCCTGGTGTGCTTTATATAGTACACCCAAAAAAAAATGTCACCTGCTTCCAAATATTGTTGCAGGCAGGTGAATTTGACATTAACTTTCTCAGTATACTTCAGTATGCCATCGTGCACAGATTTGTGCATATTGAATTACATTTTGTGTTATAATTTGTGCAGAGAATAGTGAAAATATCTGATAATGGCTGAATATGGCATCCGTTTTTAGGACTACTGTTAGTCTCTTAATAACGATCTTTTGTGAAGTTTTGTGAGACTGCAAAATTTGGACGCAGTAAGAGTTCTTGAGAACTTACTGTTAACTTTTTTATATAATTATAAATTAAATATAATTACGTATGTACTTAATTCGTATACTGGCAGAAACTATTTAGATATTGTTTTATTTATTTAGATATTGTTTTATTTATTCATAAATTGTTTTATTTATATGACTATCATTATATGATACATTTTTTTCTTTTCAGATTACATTATTTAATAGGCTCGGTAAGCAATATTATCCCCAATGCAGCAGTTGATGACCACCATGTCCTTGCCAAGTTGCGTGTCTTTGCCAGGGTTCATGTCCTCCTCCAGAAATGACGGAAGCTTCAACAGCAGCTGAAGCGGCAGATAAAGTAGCATCTTTGGCGGCAGAGACATGCTTCAAGGCCGATTGTTCCGAACTCTTCAAAGCAGCAATCTTCGTGGCAGCCTCGTCGGTCCTCTGGATCTCAGCAGCAGCTGCACTGGCGCTCTTGTGGATGGCCCAAGCTGCATTGGCCTCTTTGATGGCCGCGATTCTTTGTTGTTCGGCAACCTCAGCCTTAGCCTGTGCTAACCTTTGCTGCGCTCTCACCACCGCTGTTGCCGCGGCTTTAGCTTCTTGTCTTTGCACCGCTGCTGCAGCCTCAGTCCTTTGTTGAGCAATGGCTGCTTGTTCTTCTTTATGGTTGGCGATCCTCTGCTGGTTCAAGACTGATTCCTTAGCTTCCAGGACTCGATGTTGAGCCATCTGGACCGCCGAAGATGCTTCTTTGGCTGCCGCTATAGCTGCTGCGATTTCCGACGGGGATATTGGAGGAGGGGTTAGAGGGATCTTTTGGATATAAAGAGGTTTGGCAAAGGCAAAACCCCCTCCATTGGAGTATCCCAAATCGTTTGAAAAGCTTTGATGGAAGGTCGCAAAATTGGAATCGTAGATGCCACGTTTGACGTTTTGGTTCCCTGGATTTGCTCTTGTTAGCTGGATGTTGTTGGTTAAGGCCATCCAAGACATCCAGAGGGAAAATAAAGCAAATCTCTATATGGAAAAATGTAATTTATAAACATATTTTGAATTAAGAGTCACATTATAACTTTCAGTGTGTTATAAATTGAGCAATATTGTAAATTTAAAACTAGATCTTTCTTACTTCTTTAAGTTTTAGAACGCCCATTTTTGCACCGTGTTTTTGATTCCTTTAGGTTTTGTGGTTGAGAAGAAACTGATGCTAGTGCAAAGACAGGCGCCCTTTATATACCTATCAAAAACTATAGGGAAGTCTTGAACAATGGCCAGGCCAAAAATAACAGTAATTTGGACTTATTTAATCAGCGGCTTAATGACCAGGTTTGCTCGACTTCCGTCTCGCGGGAAAGCTATTAAAGCCTTGATAAGGAATTAACTTATTCCAAAGAGGAATTAACTTGTTCCAAAGAGGAATAATTAAATTATCTCAAAGAATGTCACGATTTTCGAAAAAGAGTGTCACGATTTTTTAAAAAGAGTGTCACGATTTTTTAAAAAGAGTGTCACGATTTTTTAAAAGGAGTGTCACGATTTTCCCGTTGTGTATTACTTCGTAACCAATTTCCAAGTTCTTCATGATCGAATTTTTAATATAATCGATTACGCAATCTCTGCTGGAATTAATACAAGAAGCTAAGAAAAACTGTCGCTACTTTTACTCGAAGCAAATCAAGCGGCATGAGTGAGAGACGCCGAGGATCGAAGGAAGAGAGTTCAGAGAGTAAAAGTGTTGCGTTTCAACACGGTTATTGTGGCTTGTACAATCTTACGGATCATTAACTGCGAATTAAGTGAATGTTATAAATTTAAATGTTTTCTTGGTAAATACAAGAAAAAGTTTTTTACGACCCGATGTTCACCTTGCCAGGCAATCACACTGAATTTTTTTTATTTTGTAGTTGAACCCGAAAAACAATATGCAAATTAGTGCTCAGGTTGTTTACATTTCAAATTCTCTCAATAGATTATATACTATAGAGTCTATACTATAGAGTAGGTATGTGGAAAATGTACAAGGTAAATAAGCAAATTGGGCCGACCACACCGAATGTAAACATTGAGGATGGTCACTTTTTGAGAGTCTTCGCTAGGAAATCGATATCATCTGGTGGTTGGCATGACAACTCGGGAGCGGTTCAACCCCTTAAGCCAGTGTCGGCGCAGCATCCTCGCGATCATGTCTTCCTCGAAATCACCCCCGAATTTGGTTAATAATCCTGAAGAACGCTGAATTAAATTGTTTAAAGAATTTCGAAAATGGTGGACGTTAACAGAATGTTGCAGGCCTTAACAGTTTGCCTCTTCCTTTGTGTTTCCTCCATCAGGTCCTACGGAGACCATTGGCAGGAACCGAATCCTGTGGTCTTCAACATCGGAGGAGTGCTGAGTGGAAACGAAAGTAAACACTTCTTCAAGGACACTATTGCTGTAAGTTACATAATTACCTCATAATTATCACAGTTTATTATAAAACATAAATTAGAAAAATAGTAACTTAATAAATATGTATGTATGTATGTATATAACGTGGTGGCAATAATTAAACGAAGTTTAAAGTCTTTTCAACACGACTAAATTTAATATATGCCGGCTAGAACAAGATATTTTTTTTGTTTTGTTAAATAGGATTAAATTTCGGAATCTTATCAACCTCTTTACAAATGACATTAGTCAGGTATTGATCACCTATGCGAAACTACCATTTTCACCAGAAGTGATAGGAAATCTCCTATTTGCTTAAATAGATTTCTTGAAAATTATTAAAAGTTTTTTTTATATAATGCTACACTTAAACTACAATATCAAACAACTTATCACTTTTCATTTTAAAAAGTTTCATAAAAATTGAGACGAAATAAGAATAAAATGAATAAAAAGAGAACAGAATTGCTATTATTATTTAAAAGCAGAGAATAAACTTATTTTCTAGCACATGAACCTCCATCAGCAATACGTCCCCAAGGGAGTCACCTACTACGACACGACGATCCTAATGGACTCCAACCCCATAAGAACAGCCCTGAGCGTGTGCAAAGCTTTGATAGCCCACAGGGTGTACGCAGTTGTTGTTTCTCACCCCTTGACCGGCGACCTATCCCCAGCAGCTGTATCCTACACTTGCGGATTCTATCACATCCCGGTCATCGGGATATCGTCCCGAGATTCGGCTTTTTCCGACAAGGTAAGGTAAAGGCCACTTTGTGTTTATCCTCTTTGCAGGTCACAAGATTTTACGCTTGAGGCACCCCTTTTCCGATAAACTAGTTTCCTAAATTCCGGCGATAGTAAAACCGTTGGATTGTAAACTCGCTGATGTGTAAATTCTGCTGTAAACTGAGATATCATCTGACCTGTAAACTGAGCTGTATTTAAACTATCTTGTATACTGTCCTGTATTTAAACTATCCTGTAAACTGTCCTGTAAACTAAGATGAATACCCCAGAAAAAGTCTTTATCATAACAATGATTCTTCCAGAACATCCACGTATCATTCTTGAGGACCGTTCCCCCCTACTCCCACCAAGCGGACGTCTGGGTCGAACTCTTGAAGCACTTCAACTACAAGAAGGTCATCTTCATCCACAGCTCGGACACGGACGGAAGAGCCTTGCTGGGAAGGTTTCAAACGACTTCCCAAAACCTCAAGGACGATATAGAAATAAAAGTTCAATTAGAAGCCGTGATTGAATTCGAGCCAGGATTGGAGAGCTTCACCGATCAGCTCCAAGAAGTCAAGGGGGCACAATCTAGGGTTTACTTACTCTATGCCAACAAAAAGGACGCCAGGATTATCTTCAGAGACGCATCCCTCATGAACATGACTGCCACAGGTTACGCTTGGATCGTCACCGAGCAAGCCATGGAAGCAGAAAACGCCCCAGAAGGAATCTTGGGGTTACAATTAGTGGACGCTACTAACGAAAAATCGCACATAAGAGATAGTATCTACGTCCTCGCCTTGGCCCTGAGGGACATGAACCAAAGCAAACAGATCACGGAGGCGCCGAAGGACTGCGACAACTCCGGCTCAATTTGGGACACCGGAAAGGACCTCTTTAACTTCATTAAGAAACAAGAACTGTTAGATGGGAACACTGGAAGGGTTGCTTTTGACGACCAGGGAGATCGTATTTACGCTTCTTACAACGTTATCAATATTCAGAAGCGGGATACTAAACGTAACCAAGCTGTTGTTGGAGCATATCTTTATAACAAGGTATGTAACATTAGAACTTCACCTTTAGTTGATTCTCAAACACTTAATGTCTTTATTCTTCTCCTTGATGTCTTCAACACATGAGTTGAAAAGTCCCGGGCTTAACACATAGATGGCGCTAGTCTTATTGCATTCACCGCTTTTTCAGTTAGTACTAACCTTCAAAAGAAAGCTGTTAAAATTTCATGATATTCTACTCATAAGTTTGTGAGGTATTGTGCTAAGAGTGACACTACTTTTGTTATTTTCAAAACAATGGATCAAAAACAATTTCGTGTTTTAATTTTACACTGCTTCTTGATGGGAAAAATTACCGTTCAAGCGAAACAATGGCTTGAAAAGTGTTATCCGGGCTCTGCTCCATCAGAAACAACAATAAAACGTTGGTTTGCTGACTTCAAACGTGGTCGTAGAGACATCGATGATGCAGAACGCAGTGGACGTCCAAGTGAGGCGGTAACACCAGAAAATAACAAAAAAATCGACAAAATCGTTTTGAATAATCGAAAAGTGAAGTTGCGTGAGTTAACTGACATTGTAAAGATATCAAAAGAACGTGTTGGCTTTATATTGCATAAGCATTTGACTGAGAAAGCTCTGTGCAAAGTGGGCGCCGCGTTTGCTCACTGTTGACCAAAAACAAGAACGTGTTGATGATTCTCAGCAGTGTTTGGTCATGTTTCAACGTAACAAATCGGAATTTTTGCGTTGTTATGTGACAATGCATGAAACATGGATCCATCACTCACTCTGGAATAAAAACAATAGCCATCTGAGTGGAGATCAACTGGTGAACCTCGTCCAAAGCGCCCGAAAGCACAACAATCGGCTGGAAAGGATGTGGCCTCGGTATTTTGGGATGTGCGTGGTGTAATATTCATCGACTATCTTGAGAAGGGAAATACCATCAACAGTGAATATTATATATCGTTATTGGAGCGTTTGAAGGCCGAAATTGCAAAGAAACGACCGCATATGGCAAAGAAAAAGATTTTGTTTCATCAAAACAACGGACCGTGTCACAAGTCAATCAAAACAATGGCAAAACTACATGAATTGAACTACGAATCAAATCAATTTTTGTGAAAATTGTTTTATGGTATTAATATACAATTACTACTTTTTTCCTTGGGATTACAGTCCGGTGATTAAAATAAAAAATAGCAATCAATGCTTGTAGAAAATTTATTCTTACTTTTCCGCTTCGTCAGAGGAAGTTTATTTATTGACACACTGCAAGGGAACATTGGAATTAGCGCTAATCAATCGAATTTTCATTCAAGAATATTGCCAAGAATATATTGGTATTGAATTAAATAAATTCATTCTTGCTCATATATGAAACAACGATACTCTTGACCAATGCGTTTAATCTTTCCCCAAGATTAGTGTTCACTCAGTGTACATAAATAAAATCAGAGTCAAGTTGTGTACGTTGAGATCTTCTAATTTCGAGGTTGTTCTTTGCTGGGTTAAGAGTCATATGGGCATAGATGGTAACGAAGCAAATAGCTGATAGTTTAACTAAGAGCGCTTCTGATGGTCAGGGAGATATTTATAATCCCATTCGGACAATATAGGACTTTCAACTGTCTCTTCGAAGAATGTCCACTGTGAGGTGGCAGGATAAAGGGAGATCCTTCTGCGGATCGTCGACAACAAAATACTGCCTTATACATCCTTCAATACAATTTAACAGAATGTATAACACATGGGCTGAAAAGTCCCGGGCCTAATAAAGAAAACGCGTTTTTTTTGTTCAAAATTAGCTTTACTCATCAACGTAATCTCCGTCAAGAGCCAAACAATCATTCCAGCGCCGTTCTAACATTTCAATACCACTTTTGTAGAACGATTTATCTTTTGCCTGAAAATAGGCCTCAGTTTCAGCGATAACCTCTTCATTCGAGCGAAATTTCTTACCGGTGAGCATTTTTTTGAGGTCTGCGA